>VXBX01001819.1:53066-91625 GCA_013400415.1 Scytalopus superciliaris
TCCCATCGTGCGGGGGGAGATGCGTGCGAAGGGAACGGGGGCACGGCCGGTGCCCTGGCCCGGTCCCGGGGGTTTGCCGGGAGCGGAGCCCCGCCGGGTGCGGGGGCTGTGCGGGGGGCTCTGCCTTGTGCCTCCCCTTGGGCCGCCTGGGCAGAGCTGGTGGAGGAGAGGGGTGCGGGGGGGAGCAGGGCTGGCACAGCCTGCGGGCTGCGGGAAGGAGCTGCCCGGGAAGAGACACCGCTGTTGGCATCCTGGGCACAGCCAGTGTCCAGCTCCGTCCCTGCTGTCCATGGAGCTGGGCACAAAGCCGTGCCGTGTGGTGTCTGGCTGAGACGGGCAGTGGGTGCCCGCCAGCCCCCCACGGTGTGGGCACTGCCCAGCAGGTGCCTGGCCCCGAGCAGGACTCCACGTGTGCCAGCCCGGCTCCTCGCTGCCACCATCACTCCGTGGGTACTGTGATTTACTGATGCCGTCACCACCCTCGGCCCTCTGGCTGAATTGCTGTGGATTCGCTGCTTCTGCTCTTGGAAGCATCAGCACAGTGGGGCTGAAGGAGGATCTGGGCAAAGAGTGAGCCCTGAGCCTCGGCACCAACAGCCCGGGGCCTGCCCCCTTCACTGGCTCCAAAGGAAAGCAAGGGAACTTGTTTTCAATTCAGGGGCTCCCAGGTGAGGAGCGGGGAGCAGCTCTGGACTGAGAGCCCCTCAGTCCTGAGCCAGTCTCCTCCTGAATCCTCAGGAATACCCATGTCATGGCTCAGCAGATGGAAAAAGTAATGGAAGAGCACGAAAGAGAGGAAAAGCAACCCCAAACAAGAGAAACAAAGGAACCTTCATTTGCCTGCGCTGCCTGACATCCTGCAAATGCTTCAGACTGTTTGCATGGCCTCACTCAATCTCACCCAGCCTGGCTGGGCTGGCACACACGTGTGTGCCTTAGCCAAGGCCACTGGTCACTGCTGGGATGGCACGAGCCCCACGGCCACAGGGAGCTGCTGAGAGGGGCTGAGCATCGCTGACAGCAGGGACACAAAGCAGCACCTGTCTGGTGTCAAGGCAGTTCTGTGCTCACTTGGCTCACACGGATGGCCAGTGTGTGGGAATGGCACCAGCCCCCCTGGCCTAAGGAGACGCCTCAGGTGTCTGTATACATGGCACATTGCCCCCCATCCAGCTCTCATCACGGGCAGAGCACTGCAGTGTGCATGGATTCCTGCTGCTGCCCATCCAGAGGCCCCAAAGGAGCCAAGGCACCCCTTGGTGCTTTGGTTTTTCCCACAAGGTCGGCACTACTGACTCCCTTTCCTGCTATCAAGGCTGATAAAAGCAAGCAACAAGAAGGACTTGGCTTTCTAACCGTATCAGCAAAGGGAAATGCTGGCAGCTGCCTTTGTTTCTTCTCCTTTGTAGATGGTTCCTGCTGGGAGAAGGCAGGCTTGGCCAGGACCTTGGAGCTGTGCTCACCTCCTCTGCATCTGTTTGTGCCAGCACAGCATCATGTGTGGCTGCAGCTCCACCCTTCCTGGGGACCTAGGCGAGTGACATTTCTGGGGGGCTCAATCTCATTGCAGCTGGTTTTGGGTGCCAGACGTGCCTGCAGCAGGCAGTGAGCCTGCTGCCTGTGGGAGAGCTAAAATCTGGCAGCAAAGAGCAGCAAGCACAGAAAGACAGAGATGGTTTGGGTTCGGGGGTGGAGCTGAGAGCAAGGCTGTGGTCATGGTACAGCTTCCTGGGGAAAAGGGAGCGCTGGCTGGGCACAGGGCGGTGGTGGAGTTTCCGTAATAACAAGGAAAAGATCAGAGCTGAAAAATAAACTGGCATATGTGGAGAGAAACAGCTCTCATAAATCTCTTTGTGTCTCTCACACACATGAATACATCACAGATATGTGTACGTGCCCTTTTTGCCTTTGCAAACGCTGAGGGAGCACGCAACAGAAATCTTCCCCTGGCACGCACACACACACACACACACACACACTCAAACACTCTCCTTCTAATCCCTTCACTGCTTGTATGTCAGAGAAAGCTATTTCTGGAACGTGAAATCTAGGTCAAAAAGGAGGAAATCTGAAGGGAATGATAACAGTCCCTCCCAAAGGCCACGCGGGGTCAGCATGGGCCAATGTGATTAGCACAGACCCCTCAGCAGCGGACACTCATGCTCAGGCTGAGCAGCGGCTCCTGGCCAGGGGTAAGTTCCCTTTGCCTTCTGCTTCTTGCCTGCTGCTTCTTCCCCCCACAGAGGAGAAGGCCATGACAGCCAAGAGGAGAGGAACAGCAATCACCTTCCTACACAGAAATCAGCTTCACTGTGCAGAGGAGGAGAAGGAGGAGGAAGAACTACACGACTTCTCCAGCAGCCACCCGGCTTTCTCAGGAGCTGTGGAAACTCACTGCACAGTGAGCCAGCCCTCGGGGACTGGGCCAGCACAATGCTGTGGCACTGCACAGGCTTTGTGCTTCCTCTGCTAAGCACAGCCCCACTGCCCCTGCAGGAGCATCAGTGCCAGGGGACTGGGCTGGTACCTGCCTTCTCCTGGGGCAGGGCAGGGCTCCGAGCACAGCCACGGGCCTGGGAGCCAGCTCTCTAATTTAGTGATAAAAAGGGAAACAAAAGCAACACAAAGAAGACAGGAAGCAGGTGGGAGGCAGCTGTTCTGTCCAGACCTTGGGAGTATCTCTCACGGGTAGTGCTCTCATGCCCAGCGTGGGCTTGGCAAAGTTCTGGCATATGGATGGGCCAGAAGGTGCGTGCAGCCCTGGCCTCCCTGGAAGAGATCTGGACACAGGATAAGGAGCTGGGCACCTGGGCTTTCTGGGAACAGGCTGCTGAATCCCAGGGCAGAATGCTCTGAGCAAGGGTGGTGTTACCAGATGGCACAGGGGGGACTGGGAAGAGCTCGAGTAGGAACTGGCTTGGTGTGAGCTTTCCCTGCTGTCTTTGCTTTACTCACCTCTGCTTTCCTGTTTCCCCAGGATACCAAATATTCCACTCTGCATTGCAAGTAGTCTATTAAACAAGCAATTCCCAGAGCTGCCTCTAATAAGCAGGAGCCGGGGCTGGGGAACCCTTTGTGATGCTGCGGAGCCGGCGCGGCTGTCACCGCACGCCCGGCAATTAGAGGAATAGGTTCCACTGGGGCTTTTGAGGCTCCGGCTGCGCAAGGCACAAAGCTTTGTTTAAGGCTGATCAAGGGCAGCTCATCATCTCTCTCCCAGGCTGTCAGATGGGAGCTAATTGCTCCGTACGTGCCGGTGATACAGGCATCCGTGGGAGGAGCTGCGGCAGAGGTGTGGCAGCTGTCAGGGCTCTGTGTGCCCTACACAGCCCCCGGGACTGGCACCTCCTGAAACGGAGCTCACTGCCTCTCCTGTACCATCCTGCCCTCTGATGGTGCCGGGATCCCTCTGCTGGATGAGCCAACCCCCCTCAAGGAACGGGAAGCCTGTGCCAGCCCCAGCACTGCTGGTGCTGGTGCCTCTTCAGGATGTGTCCCTGTTCCTCCGGGGCGGTGCCAGATTCTGGGTGCAGGAGGGTGGGATGTGAACGGGTGAGAGCTCTTATTGTTTCCCCCCACACCCCTGCATGGAGAAGAGGCCATGAGCACCTGCAGCTGATGGTGCACCCACTTCTTCCTTGTTGGTCCAGATTGATGCTGCCAAGGTGAGGGGTACCAGCCTGCTGAGGGAGGCCCCTCTCCTACAGCACTGGGCACTTAGATGCAGAGATGCATGGAAAGGGACATGGTGGTGCTGGTCACCAGCAGCTGAGCACGAGCCAGCATGTGTCCAGGTGAGAGAGAAGGCCAGTGACACCCTGGCTTGTAGCAGCCACAGTGTGGCCAGCAGGACCATGGCAGTGACCACCCCCCTGCACTGTGGCCGTGCCTTCAGTCCTGGCATCACTTTTGAGCCCTTCACAGCATGAAAGACACGGAGGGACTGGAGTGTGTCCAGAGAAAGCAACAGAGCTGAGGAAGGGTCTGGAGCACAAGTCTGGTAAGGAGCAGCTGAGAGAGCTAGGGGGACTCAGCCTGGAGACAAGGAGGCTCAGGGGGGACCTTTTCACTCTCTACAACTTCCTGATGGAGGATGGAGCCACACAGGGGTCAGTCTCTGCTCCCAGAGAACAAATGACAGGATGACAGGAAACGGCCTCGAGTTGCACCAGGGTTTAGGTTGGATATTAGGAAAAATTGCTTTATGGAAAGGGTGCTCAGGCATTGGAACAGGCTGCCCGAGGCAGTGGTGGAGTCACTATCCCTAGAAGTGTGGGTCCCTTCCAATTTAGAATATTCTGTGAACTCTGCAAATTCTGTGGGCAAGCGTTCAAAAAACCTGTGGATGTGGCACTCGGGGACACGGTTTAGGGGTGGGCTTGGCAGTGCTGGATTAACAGCTGGACTCTGATATTAAAGGGTTTTCTGACAAAAATGATTCCATAAGCTGCAGGGGAACTGAGCCCAGGTGGCTGATTAGAGGCCTGACTGCTGTCCACATATGTCTCCTGCCTCTCCCGTCCTGCACACACACAACCACAGATGCTCCTCTCTGCTCCCCACCCCTCCATGTTTCCCTCCCCAGGCCCCAGCAGCCAACATAAAGGGCTGGAGGATGTTCTGTGAATCAGCAGGTATCTGCTGGGTCACATCAGAGTGACGCCCAGGTGTTTTGAAAGCCCCCTCTGTGCTGCACCTGCTACTGCTGCCTGGTGTTAGCCTGAAATTGCAGCAGCACAGAGCTCAGCAGCACTGTCCTGCCAGCAAGGAGAGGGTGGGCTGTGGGAGTGGGGTGAGCCTGGTGGGAAGAGCATGGCACAGAAGCAGAGCAGAGAGGGCAGTAGGAAGGAGGAACAGGGCTGAGCAAGCAGCCCCTCCCTCCCAGGGCATCTGTTCCAGTCCCTGCCTCATCCTGTGGACTTTAGCTGTGAGGACCCTGCAGCGCAGACCTTGGAAGGGAGACGTGAGGGCCTGGGCACAGCTCTGGGTGGGAGGGCCTGGAGCCAGGCAGGAAGGCTGCTGGTGCCCCCTTCCCACTCCCCTTCTGCCCAGTGCTGGGACGGGGCTCCAGCCTGGCTTTGCCCCAGCAGGTGTGCTGAGGGTGCTCTGAATGCTTGGGGGGTCAGTGCCAGGGCTTGTGCCAAGAGCCACCAGCCCCTCTGGACCTGACCCCAGTGCCCCTGTGGGGACAGGGCTTGCTGCCTTCACACTGCCAGTAGCACAGTATGGCTCTGATGAGGTGCGGGATTCCTCCCACCTGCTCTGGCATCTGCCTGGCACAGTGTCCAGGGCACTGCAGTGCTCACAAACACCAGGGTATCACCTTTTCTGACCAGTTCCCAAAACTGTTCCTGGGATGGGACCCCTCAGTGCCTCACACCTTGTGGTACATCCAAACCTCACCCCACAGCTGGCTGGACTGAGAAGGACACAGACTACCTTGGAGAAAATTATGCAAAGTGATGCAGATCAAGTGACTTGAAGCATCATGGAAAGCTAACAGGGCCTAGCAACTTTCTTGAGCATCTCTCCAGACACTGCTGAAGTGCAGAGAGAATAGAGTGAGTCCCTACACTGCAGCTCCCACAGCTGCACCTCTTGGCTCTGCCCAGCCCTTCAGGACCCACATGCAGAGGCAGCATCTCCATGTACAGCCCGTGCACATGTTTTTCAGGAGAGCCATGGACCCAGGACTGAAGCCACTGCTGCAGACGCTGCTTTGGCACAGGATGGGCCAAACACATCCCTGGGCTGGGGCGGTGCTGGTCCCTGCAGCAGGAGCCAGTGCCAGCTCATTTTTGGATGAGACAGAAACCCAGCTCTGCACCTCTTTACTTTGGGGCTTTCCCTGCACTGTGGGGTCTGAGCAGCCCTTGCCATTTCTGGCTGCCTTGAGCCAGTGACCTCAGCATCCTGGCAAAATTACATCCTGGGGCAAAGGACTTGCTTTCCTTACTTCCCACCTGGGTGCTGAGTGCCTGGGGCAGCACTGGGGAGGGCAGTGGCCCTTACAGGGAGTGCAGGCAGTCCCCAGGCATCCCAGAGGTGCTGGGTGCTCTGGCCATGTGGGAAGGGGAGGGCTTGGCCTGCAGGACAGCCAGCTCTTTGGCAGGCATTTGGGGAAGAGCCCTGTGCTGGTACAGACCTGGGAGCAGCCTACTGGGAGAGAAACCAGCAGGACAGGGCAATAACAGCATTCCCACAGTAGGGTCAAAATTGCAGTGAAAATACAGATGCAGCCTCACCCTGACCCTGGGGCATGGAGTCAGTGCTGACTAACACTGGAGGGAAAGGCCAGGCTCTTGTCCAGTTATAGTAATTCCTAATCAAGAGATGGGATGAATAATGCTGGCCTCCAGTGCTCTGCTGGTATCTGCAGCCAGGGATAGCTCTGTGATGGCTCAGCATGGCAGTGCTGGGCTCTGGGGCTCCTTAGTGCCTTGAAACTGTTCTTACTCCACAGCCAGGGATGTTAGGGTCTCAGTATGTGCCATCATAGAGTCACAGAATGGTTTGGGTTGGAAGGGACTTTAAAGCTCACCCAGTTCCAAACCCCTGCCATGGGCAGGGACACCTTCCACTAGAACAGGTTGCTCCAGGCCCTGTCCAACCTGGCCCTGGGCACTTCCAGGGATGGGGCTGCCACAGCTTCTCCAGGCAACCTGTTCTAGTGACCCACTAACCTCTGAGTAAAGAACTTCTTCCTAACATCCAATCTAAATCTCTCCTCTTTTAGTTTAAAACCTTTTTGTCTTGTTCTATCACTATCTGCCTGTGTAAAAACTCCCTCTATCTCTTTTTTGATAAGCCCCTTTAGATACTGGAAGGCTGCAATGGAGTCTCCTCCATTGATGGTGAGGGCAAAACAGGAGTCAATTTGTCAGACACCTTCCCACCTGGCTGCTGCGATTCTGTCACTGGGAAGGAAAGCAGACAAGGAATGAACTCCCAGGATCTCACTGGAGAAGATTTTGAAAGACTAGTCCCTAGGCAGCAGCCCCAGGGCTGGGTGCAGTGGGGTGATGCTGCCTGCCTGTCACCTGCCACCCTGCCTGCAGGGGAAGGGACTGGACTTCGAACCCAGCCCAGCACTGCTCCTTTTCCTTGTTGTGGAGCTGGACTGGCACCTGGATGGCACAGGAGCCCCACGACTGGCTCAGATCCAGGCTGGCCAGGCTTCTGGGCAGGGTCAGACCTGCCTGCAGCTCTGCTGGGCAAATCACAAATCCTGTGGATCTGGAGGGGGCAAATTCTCACCGTTTGTCTTTTTCCCAAGGTCTGATTAGCAAGACTTGTTTTCAGGAGTCCACAAAGAAGTTCACAGGAACCCCAAAGCCTTGTCACACCTCCATCACTGAGGGGCAGAGGGAGATGCCTCCTGCCCTCCCCCTTCCCATCAGCCCCAATTCCTGCCTCTGGCTGATGAGGCTGCCGAGGTTGGATACACTCACACCAAGGGGAAACCAGTGCAATCCCTGATGGAGTTTTGTTCCCAAGAGTTTCAGAGAGAGGTCAAATCCAGCAACAGCAGCCTGGATTGAGGTAATGAGAGATGCATCGTGATGAGGAGGAGAAGGAGGATGGAGGCTAATCCTGGTGTAGGGCAGTAGGGCTGCTGCCTGTGCTGCAGGTTCCCCTGCAGGGGTTCAGGCACACAGGGAGGCCAGTGCTTCTGGGCAAGGTGGGGCTCCGCTCAGGCTCCGGTTTGGCTTGACTGAACAGTCAGACATAGAACTCTCCTGGACCTCTACAGCCTTTGCCAGCCATGCCAGGCAGATCCCAGCATGGAGTCACAGAATGATCTGTGTTGGAGGGGACCTTAAAGACCATTCAGTCCCACTCCCATGGCCAGGGGCACCTTCCACTAGACCAGGTTGCTCCAAGCCCTGTCCAACCTGGCCTTGGACACTTCCAGGGATGGGGCAGCCACAGCTTCTCTGGGAAACCTGTGCCAGGGCCCTACAGGGCCTTGACATCGTGATATTTCTTCCTGGTAATCCAATCTAACCCTGCATTCTGGCAGTGGGAAGCCATTCCCTGTGTCCTGTCCCTCCGTCCCTGGTCCCAAGTCCCTCTCCAGCTCTCCTGGAGCCCCTTTAGGCACTGGAAGGGACTTTCAGGTCTCCCTGGAGTCTTCTCCTCTCCAGGTGAGCCCCCCCAGCTCTCCCAGCCTGTCCCATCCCAGAGGGGCTCCAGCCCTCAGAGCATCTCCGTGGCCTCTCTGTATTTTCCTTGTGTGGAGGGTCCCAGAGCTGGAGGCGGCACTGCTGGTGGGGTCTCTGAGAGCAGAGCAGAGCAGAGGGGGAAAACTCCCTCCCTTGTCCCGCTGCCCACGCTTTGGCTGCAGCACCTGCACGTTGGCCACCCTGCCCAGCACGGAGCGAGCCCCGCAAGCCCAGAGAGCCCCCGGCCGGCCCCGGCAGGGGGTGCGGGAAGCCGAGTGCCCCTGCCCCGTGCCCGCACTCACCGCTGCTGGCGGGCAGGGTCCTGCTGCCGGCCAGGCTGCCCGGCGGCGGCGGGGACAGCGAGCGCACCGAGCCCGCATCCTCCTCCTGCGAGCAGCCCGCCTGGATGGCGCGGAGGTAGCTGTGGCTCCGGGATCGGAAGCAGCTGGGCAGGGGCAGGTCCAGCACCTCCGCGGCCGCGGACTCGGCCTCGCTGTATGTCGAGTCGCAGACAGCCTCGTACGGCTCCCCCAGCTCCGGCTCGGGCGCCTGCAAGGGAAACGGGGCAGCCCCGGTCAGACCCTGCCCTGCCCTGCCCTGCCCTGCCCTGCCCTGCCCTCCCCTCCCCTCTTCCTCCTCGCCCTGCCCCGCTCCTGCGTGTCCTGCTCAGGGCAGGTGACACGGGAGGGACAGCGATCCTGCTCACGGCAGGTGACACAGGAGGGACACAGCGATCCTGCTCAGGGCAGGTGACACGGGAGGGACAGCGATCCTGCTCACGGCAGGTGACACAGGAGGGACACAGCGATCCTGCTCACGGCAGGTGACACGGGAGGGACAGCGATCCTGCTCAGGGCAGGTGACACGGGAGGGACAGCGATCCTGCTCAGGGCAGGTGACACGGGAGATGCAGCGATCCTGCTCAGGGCAGGTGACACGGGAGGGACAGCGATCCTGCTCAGGGCAGGTGACACGGGAGGGACAGTGCTCGGTGCTCTCCACTTTGAGAGGGAAGAGGACACTCTCCCTGGAGGTGAGAGGGTCGTGGGACAGGAGAGACTTACCATGGCAGTGCCTGTGGAACAGCCCCCAGCCCCTGGTGGTGAGGCTGAGAGCACGTGAGGCTAAAACGCTAGTCCAGCCTCTGCCAGGTCTCCCTGTCCCAGCACAAGTGGGAGACCCCAATTTCAGTCACAGCCCGCTGGGGCGGGTGAGCTCCTGAGTTCAGGAGATGGGGAAGAAGAAAGGGGGAGGTGTGGGCTGGGGGGCAGACACCACGTTTGCCCAGGGACAGGCTGCCTGGGCTGAGTCTGGGTGGCACCTCAGAACCCATCCCTTGGCAGTCCACCGCAGTATGAGCCAGGCAGGGGCAGTTCTGCCACTGCCCCCACCTCCCTCCCCCCTTCCCAGAGTCCTGCCCTGCTCTCCCATGGCAGCAGCTGGACAAACTTGGGTTTGGGAGTGGCTCAGCCAGATCAAACCACAGCCAGCCCAGAGCAGACCATTCTGAAATATAGGTGAGATGCTGAGACTGGTCCTGTTGCCCACTTCTGTCTCTCCTGGCCCTTTCTTTCTCCTGACACTCAAGGACATTATTCCTGCCCAGCTTTGGCACCTGAGCTCCACGAGATTTGGTTCAAGAAGTTCATCTACTTTCCCCCTAAAACCCCTGCTGGGTCCAGGACCAAGCTCTCCATCTGCCCTGCAGTGCCAGGGTCAGGAGCGCTGCCTCCTTCTCCTCCTCTTTTCCTCTTCCTCCTGCTGCTGGCCTGGGCAGGGGCTGACCCCAGAGCCTGCCTCACACCCCGCCGTGGGTGTCCAGGATGACCCGAGAAAGCTCCATGAGGAAGGATGAGGGAAACACCAGTGGGACAATACCTGCTCTCCATGGGTAAATATCTGAGGGATAAGTGAGGGGGGTCCAAAGATCTGGAAGAAAGAGTTGGAGAAGGTTAAAGGCCAAGAACAGGGGAGGCCCTCACACAGACAGTCACTGCACAGGGACTAAGGACAAGGGGAGCAGGTGGTCCATCCCCTGAGGCCACCATTGCTGACACTTCAGAACAAACTTCAGAGCTCATAAGATGCCAAGTGAGGTGTCGCACAGGCCCCTCAAATAGCGGCACTGACAGAGCACAGCAAAGCTGCACAGGACACCTCGACCATGGGAGAAGCTGCTGACCCTTCAGCCTGTTGTAAGCACTATATATCCATGTATATACACAGGGGACACTGGGGACACACAGTGCTGGGACACCCCTTGGCACACACAGACAGCTGGACAAAGCTGGTGTGACTCCCAGTGAGCACCTCTGGGAAGTGCCCAGCACTGGCCAGCACCCTGCAGCATGGCCAGGAGCAGCAATGGGCCTCTGCAGCCCACAGAGCCACAGGGTGGGCAGTCTGAGTGCCCCAGGTCAGGGAAACTGCCCTTCACCCTGATGGGGCTGGGCTGGCCACCTCGCTGCTGTCCCTGCTGTCCCTGAGCCAGAAAAAGCCACACAGAAGCTGCACTGCCTTCCAACCACAGCAAAGCCACAGCACACACTTGGCATGCGGACAGACCCTGGAAAGACAATGTGCCACCCGTGGGGAGGAATGACACTCCTCCTCCTCCTCTGCTTCCCAAGTCTGCAGCGCACATCCACCCTCTGGGCTCTGCCCTGCATGACCCACCCTGCTCATGCCCAGGGTGACCCATCTTGGGAAGAACCCAGGTTCAAAGTGTATCTGAGGGAAGAGGCTTGGCTCTGAGGGATGGTCTGCACAGGGCTCACAGTGGGGCTTGGCAGTGTTGGGGTCACCAGTGGCTCTCTCTGGCCACCTTGGTGTGACAGGGGGATGCTGACATGCACACCTGCTGAACCCCAGAGGGCTGCAAGGTGGAGCTGAGTAGGGACAAAACCAAGCAGAGGGGACTTGTCTGTCAGAGCAGGGCATGCTTCTGTGTGTGGGGACACTGGGGTCTGGTTGGACACACGAGAAAGGTGAGGGCAGGGGAGGAACTGCCTCTGGCACTGACACTAGTGGCTGAACCAGCTCCATCCTGGAACAACAGACATGCAGTTCATGGGAAGTCTCTCAATCCCAACCAGCTGCAGCTGAACTCTCTCAGATTTGGAGGACAGTGGCAGAGGGCACATGATGGCAGCAGCCCCACGTCTGAGCAAGTGCTGTGGCAGTTGATGTACCCCCCAGCATCCCAGTGGCACCAGTCTGGCTCTGGGGTGGCTGCCTGGGCAGCTCCTGGCATGTCACGGGCTCCTCAGACCCTTTAGCTCCAAGACCCTTATGATGACTCCACGGGGATGCTGCACTCAGCTGCTGAATGGAAGCTCTAGACATGGATAGAGCATAGACCCATTGTCTTCTGCAGAGACCTGGCTTCAGGCATGGACTGACACGAAAAGGACAAGGACACAATGGTCCAAACACCCTCTGTGCACCGAGACACTCAGCAATTGCTGCTTTTGCTGCACAAGGGACGAGACTGATCACAGGGAACAGGTTTGCCCAGCCCTGTGCTCCTCCTGAGCTCTCCTCCAAGGGCTCCAACCGATGTGGGACAGCAGGAGGTACCAGCCATGGGGCCAGAGGAGGGCTCAGCCTGGGGGGGAACACTGGCAGGGCACCCCCTGCTCACTCCCCCTCATCCCTGGGTTCCTGGCTACACCCCCTCCTCGCGCTGCCACACTGCCCCGTGCACACACGTGTTCCCACATGGACATGCATGAGCAGAGACGGAACATGACAGAGGCCCAGGGTGAGAGTGGCCCTGCTGGGTGAAGCCTGTGGAGCCACTGCTGCCCTGGGAACCTTCACCTGCACAGTGAAAAGGCTCAGATAAGCACACAGGACCTCTGCAAAGGCTCATCCTGGCACGAGTTATCTCCTGGCCTGTGAAGCAGCTGGCTTAGAGCCACCTGAGCCCCCAAGAACACCAGAGTAATCCCAGGACCATCGTGTAGGGAGTTAAACCCAGTTTGCATCAGCTGCATCCCAGACGTTGGGGTCAGGGCATGAGTCCACCCTGTGGCAAGGTGTCTGCCACCCACTGTCAGCACCTCACAGGTATCCTTGGTTGGTGAGTCAGTGCTGCAGCATCCCAGGCTGGACACCAGCAGGTGAGGTGGGCTCTGTACCCACCCACCGGGCATAAGGAGCTCGCAGCAGGGCTGACCAGCCTTGCATGTGGCTTCTGGAGGGTGACACTGTGGGACCCTGTGCCTGGAGCAGCCCTGAGCTTCACCCGGTGCTGTGGAGCACTGCTCTGGGCTACACAACAACTGTGGCAGAGCAGCTTTGGTTGCACCAGCAGTGTGAGAGGAGGCAAAGCTGGAGGAAGGAGGTCTAATATGAATCATGATTAAGGCGCTGGCCTTGACACTTTGGTGCAGCTGCCAGGGAACAGCCTGTGCAGTTCCTGGAGTGTGGCCAGTGCCTGTTTAGAAGGGGGAGGAAGATGATGCTCCCTCTGCCCTGAGCTGGCCTCCTCTCTTGCCAGGCTGTGCTGGCAGAGCTGGTCAGCACTTCAGCACCTCACCTGGTTGATGCAGCTGGACTCATTGACGCTGTCAGAGATCTGGTTGTATTCTTCCTCCCAGGTTGGGAACTTCGGAGGTAGGAGGATCTCGACAGAGTCCAGGCGGTCCAGGCTCCTGCCAGCAGAGAGGGAGGATGTGAGGGGTGTCCCCACAGCGGGGGCAGTGCTGGGGCTGTACTGGAGCAGAGCCAGAGCAGCCCTGCCCACGGCCCCTCTGCCAGGCACAGGCACTGTGCGGCACGGAGACAATGCCGGGCACCGCGTCTCCTGCTTGGTACCTGGAGTAGAAGGAAGCACTTCCTCACCTTGTCAGCCCCTGGAATAGCCTGGCACACAGGTGAAGGTTTGTTGGGCGCAGCAGAAGGATAGGGCACAAGATTTCAGGCCCCACTGCCCCCAGGAATGCACTGCAGATGCCAGGTTAGTCCAGCTGAACTCCAAGGAGCACATGGGATCTGTGCCAGCCTCCAGAGTCACAGCACTGCCTGGACTGCTGGGAAGGGGGTGAGAGGTGGAGTGAGAAATGACTTTAAAAATGGTATTTTGTGGATTTTGCAACTGGAAACATCTGCAAGGTGTATATATATACACACATATATCTATATAGATACATATATAGATATATAATAATTTGTGTAGAGGAGCCCAAAAGATTACCTGGAAGAAATCCCAGGGGACCCAGCCTGTAATGACAGTGCTGCAGGAGCAGGGGGGCAGTATTTCTAGAGCAGCTTTGCTGCAGGCTCTGGGAGAAACTATCCCCATGTCCTCAGGCTTGTCAGCAACCTCTGTGCAGGAGGAGACAGGGCTGTCCCTGAGCCCAGCCTAACGCAGAATTCAGCTGTGGCCTCAGCTGGCATCCAGGCACACGGGGGCTGGAGGAATGTGGAAGGGTGGAGGGATGGGGGAGAAGAGGAGGGATTTGGGAAGGATAGGCTCCCCTGTTCTTCTGTGCCACCAAGAGACCCTGTGCGAAGGAGTCCTTGCCACAGACTGGGTGGACACGGTGTAGGACATGGTCAGCCCCACTAACAGAGGAGAGCTGTGGGGACTCTGCTGCTGGAATCTCCTGGAAGAGCCTCTGGTCCTGACAGAGCTGCTGCTGCCCCCCCATCTGTCAGGGCTGTGGGTGCAGAGGTGTGTCTGTCTGTCACCTGCCCGGGGCACAGCGGAGCCGAGGGCAGGGCATGGCCTGTGCAGCATCTGGGATCACACCGCACCTCTGGAGTCTCCATCCCGGGGTGGGATGAGAGTGGGAGTTTGTCCCTTCTGCCAGGGAGATGGAGGACACCCCCAGCCCTTGGTGACCCATGGAGGGGCCAAAAGGCCACGTGAAGCCCCAAGCCTTGTGCTCTCCACAGACTGGATGGACAATGCCCAGGGCAGGAGGAACCCCAGCCTCTCCAGGTAGGTATTTCGCACCACAGACTCCATGACCCCTCTCTGCTCCTCAGAGGTGGGTGTGAAGGCTGGGAATGGGGATGGATCCACATCAGGCATTTCCAGGGCTCCACACAGCTGATTTTGTCACCATCTCCCAGAAGAAAGCAGGATCTGATCTCAACCTGAAGGCTCTGGGAGGGCTCCCCACCCTGCCTGCACCCTGCTTGCCTCTGCCTGCTGACCCTCAGCAGTTCATCCACAATGGCTCCTGCTTCCTCCTGCCCCTCTGTACCACTCACACCCTCCCAAGCTGCAGCATCCAGAACACTGACAGTCCCCAGGTTGCTTGTCCTGGGAAGTGCAGCAGCTGGTGAGGACACTCCTTGCTGATCATGGGCCACCCCCCCTGTCCTGCAGGACCAGCAAATCTCCTGTTGTGCTCCCCTGGCTCTCCTGTCTGGCTGGCTCAAACCACAGTGGGTCTTCCTCCCTCAACACCTGGTGTGAAATCTCTCAGCTCCTCTCTGCTGGCCTCAAGATATCACCCAGCCCAGGGTGCCAACTTTCTGGCTGGTCACAGGCTCCCTGGTACCTGTGGAGCAAAGCAGCTGTCACAGTCCCAGCAGGGCTTGGGCTGTGGGCCAAGTGTCCTGAGCCATGCTGGGCCATCAGCTTCCACATCCAGGAGGGGGTCATGGGGTTGGGATCCCTTCACACCCCCAGAGGAGAAGATGCTTGGGGAGGAAATGCCCACAACTCCATCAGAAGAGTGCTCTCCCCATCACTGAGGGGACAGGCACCCGGAGCAGCAACTAATGCCAGAGCTAGCTGGAATCACCAGGGTGGGGAGCTCTCTCAGTTCCTCTGCCACATCTCGTCCTGTCCCACTTGTCTCCTCATATCTCTGCCCTGTGGGCAGCCTGGGCTGGGGTGCAGGAACCCTCTTGGGCTCTGCTCCCCACTTGGGGGCTCTGCTCCCCACCTGGGGGCTCTGTGGGGTGCTGCTGCTGGCCAGACCCCGAGGGCTGCTCCAGGGGTGGCCCCGGGACCTGTGCAGAGCTCCCAGAGGAGCTCCAGCATTACCTTTGTGTGGTGCTCTGCTCGCTCAGGGACTGCTGGGTGGCCTTGAGGTAACTCTGCCTCCGGGCTGCAGTTTTCGGGGATGGTTTGGGGCTGGTTTCTGAGTCTTCACTGTCATCATCCCCCATGGCTTTGATGTAACTCCCGCTGCGCATGCGCCGGCACGGGATCTCGCTGTCCTTGTCCCGGGACAGCGTGTTGTTCCACTCCCCCTGAGGCACCTGCGAGAGCAAGGAGAGCATGAGCAGCTGTGAGGGATGGCACTTCTGGGGCCAGTGGGATCTGGGGGGATTGCTGGACCTTCCACTGGAGTGCAGCGGGAATGGGCATCGCAATTCCTTTACGGCCCTCCCTTACCGGTTCATGCCAGGCAGTCTGGGCTTGGTGGTCTCTGTTGCAGCACATCCCAGCCATTCCCCACACCGCTGCGCCACCTCCACCCCAGACATGCTCACACGGCCGGTACAAGCTGCACAATGCCAGACAAAACGGGCAGGGAGGAGGGAGTCTCACCAGGCCTGCGGGGGGCACTGGGACAGGAGTGGCCACTGAACATAAAGTGCTGTTGTAGAGCAGGACTTGTGAGTCAGAGCCCAGATGAGACCTAACATCCTTTAAGGTTTCTGAGTTGAATGTGACTCTGAGTGGCTGAAATTCATTTCTGAAGCCAAGTCAGGCTCTCATGAGTCCCTCTGGAGCAGCTTGGGCACACAGACATTGTGGTGGCCTCTCTGAACAAAGATGAGCAGCACCTTCGGAAGGAAAATCACTTCTGACCACACTAAAATGATAACTCCACAATAATTTAAGGCAGACATGGTCTCTTGTTCCCTTACTAGAGGTGGGTGAGCCGATAGTCCCACTGGAGGCTTGAAGCACTGAGCAACTGCAGTAGCCAACACCACACCTGCCCATCCTGGGAAGGGTTTGTGTGGGGGACCAGAGGCAGAGCCAAGATGCCCAGAACAAGGTGTGGGACAGGTCAGGGGAGAACGGGGAAGCCCAAATTGCCAAGTGGCTCACTCAGATTGCAGCTGGCTTTGTCCTGCTCTTGAGAGATGTGGCCAAGGAGAAGCAAGGACAGATGTGAGGATGCAGCAATGTCCATGGCATGCTGACCCCAGGGTGGCCTGAGGCCACCCAGTCTGCCCTGGGGAGCAGAAATGGGGTTTGTGTTGAGCTCAGCTTGGCTGCTGAGAGTATCCATGTTGACTGTGCTGGATGGAGCTGCTGGAGCTGCCCAGATCAGTGCTCTGGGGAGGCAGAGCTGTGCTGCAGCTGCAATGAGCCAAATGCTGCGTGGTGCCTTTTCCCACCCCTGTTCACAGCAGGTGTGTTCTGTGGGAGCCAGAGCCAGTCTGAGGGTCTATCTGATGCTGCTGGGGTGCAGCATCTTCAGGTGAGGTGCAGATCCTCAGGTAGTGGCTGCTTGTGGTCCTGAGAGGGCCCAGGGTGTCGAGGTGCTGGCTCAACCCACACACAACAGCTCAGCTCACCCTGAGGGCTTTCTTCTGCCCGAAGGAGCAGGGGCTCAGCCCGTGTCCTGCCATCCTGCTGCCTCATCCCTGTGTCTGGGAGAAGGCAAGGGGTGACCCCAGTGCTGTGTGGAACAAACCCCAAACAGCCTGTGGGTGGTGGGGCTTCTGTCAGGAGTGTGCCCATGACCCAGCATTAAGGGGGATGTGAAATGCAAAGCCAGGGCTGATACAGGTGTGTGAGATCCAGGTGGGGACTAACAGGGAGTGAGTCTTCCATGTGAGACACACCTGGCCAGGCCTCCCTGGCCCCACTTGCTGCTGGTGTGAGTTTTCCCAGTTCTCTCCCCCCTGCCTCCTGCAATCTTCGTGCTTGGCCATGGCTCCCAGCCTGGCTGTTTGCATGGACTGTCCAGCTCAGGGGCTGTGGGTGTTTCCATCAGGTTCCTACAAATGTAAGAGCTGGGAGCCCTTTCCTAGCTGGGTGTGAGCACTGCCTCTGCCCCAGCCTCTGTCCAGACTGGTGGCCTCGAGGCCAGCCAGGAGGGACTCCACTGGCTCCAGCTGAGCCTTTGCTATGGGAGGGAACCCACAGGTCACTGGGATGTCTGGCACTGTTTCTAAGGGACACAAGGGCCCTGAGAAGCACTTTCATACCCATCACCTTGGTGTCAAGTCTGACTGGAGACTGCATTTTGTTGCTTGCCTTCTTCTCAGGGTGAGCTGCAGCTCCTGCC
Organism: Scytalopus superciliaris; assembly: GCA_013400415.1. Lineage (NCBI taxonomy): Eukaryota > Metazoa > Chordata > Aves > Passeriformes > Rhinocryptidae > Scytalopus > Scytalopus superciliaris. The sequence continues at coordinate 70,450 of VXBX01001819.1, forward strand.
TGTGAAGGTTGTAGGCTGCCATGGAGCTGGTGAGGGGCAAGCAGGGCTGGGAAGGGGGCAGGCAGGGCTGGCTGCAGCCCCTGCCTGAGGAGGGCAGAATTTGCCAGCAGCCAGGTTGCCCAGCAGTCCAGGGACTGCACAGCTGTGCCCTGTGCAGGGGCAAACGCTGGATGGTGTGGGGCAGTGAGGGGTGCTGGGCTCAGCCCAGGACAGTGGGGCTGTTAAAACTGCTGTGGCTGCTCTAGTGCCACTGCTCGAGGGCAGGGGCTGGGGGCTGCCTGGGCTGGTGCATTTGCCTCCTGGCCTTGGGCTCTCTCAGCTCTGGGCAAAGCTGCACAGGGTTTCAGTGTGTCTCTGCTGCTGCAGCCCCTGGGCCAGCAGCCCCCAGCACTGCCTGCCCTGTATGGACCCTGACCCTCTCCTAGGGACAACCTCCCCGTGGCATCAGGACAGCCCACTGGTCCTCACCACGCTGCCTTATTTCTCCTTTCCCTGCCTCTCGTCTGCTTTTCACTTTGGCAAGGCAGTGAGACGCAGCTCGCAAGGTGCTCCAATTCCAGTTCAGCAGTCAAGGGGAAGGAAGAGGCTTGGCAGAACACCCTCTAAATCCACTGCCCCAGTTTGGATTGTGTCCTACCTCTGCCTGCACACAGAGTCCACTGGGAGCTCTCACTGCTGTGGGACAGAGAGCAAGAGAAGTGTTTTGTAAGTGCCACACTTGAAAAGACCCCTGGGTCCCTTGGGCACCTGCAGAAGCAGTACAGGTACTTGGGGTGCTGTTCAGGGTGCTCTGGGATGCTTCTCTGCAGGAGGAGCCTGTCCCACAGTCTGTAGCTCTGTGATGGGAGTGATGAGCCCAGAACAGCTCCTGTGGTCAAGGACAGACCTCAACAGTGGTCAGTGAGGCACCTTGATGGCAGCAGAATTCCTGGCAGAGAGCCTGGGATGGGAGCACAGCCCCTGTGGCACAGACAGGACCGTGTGCACCCGAGGGCACCCAGGCTGGGCACAGAGCAGCTCCAGAGGCTCTTCACTGGCAGCAGGACTCTGCTGCCCTTCCTGCTGCTCTCCCAGGTGTGGGCTGGGTTCTGCCCATGGTGCCCTGGTAGGTGTGGAAGGGGTGGGAGGAAGAGGATCCCCAGGCTGAGAGTGTTCGTGGGGATACACCTGCCCTGAGGCTGCACGGAGGTGAGGGGTGGGCAGCAGAGATGGTCTTCCAGGCTGCAGGATGTGGATCTTCCTTCTGCCCAGTCGTGGTCCATGTGGTGCCATGCAGTGCAGGGATGTGGGATTCAGGCATGTCCATCCCTGGAGCTCGGGTCCACTGCTGCCACAATGCTGCATGTTAGAAACCAGCAGCATTGTCTGGCTCTGCTGCTCTCCTGCCGTGAGCAAAGCATGGAGGGAAAAGGGAAGGGGCCACACAGAGGCTTCCCTGAGGCATCCCCCACTCCCCCAGAGCACTAGCAGAGTGGGGAGTGGAGGGAAGGGGAAAGCTCCTCTCCTGGGCTCTGGACAGGAGTGCAGGAGCTGCACCGCTCCCACAGCTTCGGGGTGCTCTGGAGGAAGAAACTCGCCGAGCAAACAGAGTTTCCATTCACACACGTGCCAGCTCTGACATGCAGCCCAGCCCCGGCACACACAGACATGCACCACACAGGGACGCCCTGCAGAGCTCCCCCAGGGCTGGACACAGCAGGCAGGGATGCACGTGCCATGCACAGGCTCCATGGATGCGGGCACACTGCTGCGGGCACACTGCTGCGGGCACACTGCTGCTCCCTCGGGGGCTGCATCCCTCGTGGTCAACCGTGGGCTCAGCCATGTCCTTGAGAAAGCAAACGAGCCCAGACTGCCCATGGGCCCCGGCTGTCCTTCTGGCAGGGCACCCTCTAGGAAGGACCTGGGCTGGATTCCTGCTCCATGGTGGCTTGGCAGAGCTGGCGTGGGGCAGTGAGCATCCACTGAGTGGCTGGCACTGAACAGGCCACCCAGTCAGGATTATGAACTATTTTTGGGGGCCCTGGGGGTTAAGGAAGTTCTGTTGTGGTCTGACCGTAGGTGGGGTTGGGGAGGCTAACCTGGGTGATGCATGAGGTTAGTGATGACTGTCCCCTGGGAGCCCCCACACTGCCCACCCCTTTGGTACAGGCTTGGGATTCACAGCTCCTGCTCACCCCTGCCTGGAGCATCTCCCACTCCAAGAACCTTCCTAGCCATAGGGATCCTGACCCCTCAGCCTCTTTCCTTTTTCTGCCAGCTGCATGTGGGGCTCATGGGGATGGCAAAATTGGGCATGGGGAGCACAGGCTCCCTCCTTGGGGACTCTGCTCTAAGGATGGACCTGTGTCACCTTGGGGACTGATCCTGAGAAACCCCCGATGCTGATGTGACAGGGCTGAACCTGGAACCATGTGATCATCAGCTGGGTATGGGGATGGGCCTGGAAACATCACATGAAGCCCCAACAGTCCTCAGTGAATCCCCAGAATACCCAGAGTCTGCAAATGGAGCAGGAGAGGTAAATAGCCTGAGGGGCTTGCCCAGCTTGGAGGCTGGGGTGTCCTGTTTGCTTCCATCCCACTTCTCCTGCCTTCCCTTCTGTCCCTTCACCTCTGGGACCCACCAGGCATTTCTGCCTGGCAGCAGAGCCATCCACATCAGGGCAGGGCCCCTGTGCCCCCCAGGTACTGGGCAGGCAGATCCCTGCAGTTCCTCCCCGTGGCACATGCAGGGAGTGGACTCATTGTGTCCCCAGATGGAGTGTGTGACAGGGGACACATGGCCTTGCAAAGGGACCTTTTGCACACACCAGCTCCAGACGTGATTTCTCCATTACCAGTGTAGTCCCTTTCCCGTGCTGAGGAGGGGTCTGGGTACAATCAGCCCATCCTGCCATGAGGTTCCTGCTCTCTGGGACTCACAGGGGTACAAGGTCAGCCTGAGCACCTGTGACCTGTTGGCTTGGGGGGCACAGAACGCTGTTTTCTGCGTGATGGGGGTCTTGGCTTTGCTGGTGAGATGCTGTTGGCTGCAGGGGCTGCCCCGGGCACTCAGGATGTTGGTTGCACCCCGGTGTTCCCCAATACCCCTCCAGCCATGCCAGCCGTGGCTGTCGGCTGCTCCCTACCCGCTCCAAGTGTGGTGGTGCAGGGCTCTGCCCCTGTCCAGTGGTCCCAGGAGGGTCAGGGTGGGGGGGAGCTGGGCAAAAGCTTCCCCTCAATACAAGATCCCTACCTGGGCGCTGCCTGCGTCGGTCGGCCCGGGGCTGAGGGGCTGGTCCCACCTCCGCGGGGGCTCGCTCGGCTGCAGCGGGGCACCCGTGTCCTCCCAGCCGAGCGATGGGGCTGCCCAGCTGCTGGCCGGGCTGGTGCCACCCAGCTGTGCCCACAGCCCTGCGTCAGGCTGTCGAGAAACGGAGGCTCATTACATGGGGGGGAACGGCGGCTGGGGCAGCCCCCGAGAGGAGAGGGGCTGTGGGAGCTGCCCGGGGGGCTCGGGAACAGGAGAGTTTGCCTGCAGCTCTATAACCTCAAACACTTAACTGGAAGGAAGGGGGGGCAAAGAAAAAGAAACCAGGCCAAGACCATTTCTCCTGATGATGATCCTGGTGAGTTCAGTCCCTTGGAATTTGGATTTGCAGCTGTGGCCAGGAAGGTATTGGAAACAGAGTGTGCTTCAGTAACTCATTGGTCTTTAAAGCCTCTAAGCTTGCTGGACACAACCAGGAGAGCCCATGGCACCTCTGCATTAAAGGCATGCTGGAGATTTACATACACAGACTGGTCCCCTCCTCCCCCCATCCAGGCCTGGCTTATTTGCCTTCATCCCTCTCTCTAGGGTACAACCAGGCTCGTGTCATTCAAGCGCCGCTTTTGGACTCTGCCACAGTGACCTGGAGCTGTAGGGAACGGGGGTTTCACACCAGCGTTAGCCATGCAGGCCACGGCCATGCAAACCAGGGGCTGGCAGTGCCCCCTGCCCCCTGCCCCCTGCCCCCAGCCCTGCTCCGCGCGGGCAAGCACGGCAGCTGCCGGTCCTACCAGCGCTCCGGGGAAGCTGGGCACAGTGGGGCTTACTGGGCACGCCGACACATCCTTGCGATGCGTGGATATAAGGGGGAAGTGTTAGTTATTGCTGGGGACCTTCAGCCTGTGGGGTGGCAGAGTGGGGGTCCTCGTAGGAGCGGGGCTGGAGCGTGGGGAGCCGTGTCTGGGTGGGGTGTGAGACACGGCCCCTCGGCACGTCCAGCTGCACGGGCAGCCGCTGGGGAACAACCACGTGTGGGCAGCTACATCCCCACCGGCCTGAGAGGGTCCCCCCAGCACTGCAGGGGCTGGGCAGGCACTGGGGGCATGTGTGGGGCCTGCAGCAAATGGGGGTCACAGCAGAGGGTGTGGTGTGGCACATCCCCTCCTCCCCACACTGCCATGGTCCAGCACAGGGGCTGGGGGTGCTGGGACGGTGCTGCAGCTGTGGGAGACGGACCCACCCGCACCAGTGTCCTTGCAGGAGGAGCGGGAGTCTGTCCCTGGGGCCCCTCCCGGCCCTCTCCTGGCAGTGTGACCTTAGATGGCAGCTGAACTATCTGGAGATGTTTGATAAGGTCACAGGGGCAATAGGGTGCCCAGTGAGAGGACGTCCCCCGAATTCCCGTGCTCTCCCTGCATGGAGCACGCCATGCCCCACCACGGCACCCACCTGCAGGTAGTGGTAGGCCAAGTCCTGGTGACAGGACTTGGATTTGAGCAAGGCTTTGTCTATGGTGGCAGAGGCCTTCTGGCACACCTCCCGGGCATGGCTGAGCGTCAGCGTGGACCAGGAGCCCCGCTTGATGTAGTTGGAGTCGTTGTTGATGGGGATATTGGTGCAAGGGGTGACTTTGAGGTCGTTATTGCTCTTGGAGGATTTCAGCATGTGCTCGCTGATGGTGTTGTAGGCGTGCATGAAGTACTTTGGCTGGCTGTGGTCGGGCTGCCGGCCCAGCGTCATGAGCCCCATGGGGTTGCGGTAGCTGCACGTGTCGCTGTCCAGGTTGTCGTCTGAGCTCCACCAGCCGGAGATGTTGGACCTGGTCCTGCGCTTGGGCTCGGAGGTCTTCGCTCGGTCCTTGCTCTTGCTCCTCCGGTTCTGCTTGGCGTCGTCTGCCCCCTTCTTCCCGTTCACGTTGCCCTTGGCGGGGCCCTCCAGGGACTGGGACTTGGCAAAGAGCTTCTGCACGGAGTGGACGAGGTGCCGGATGCGCCCGGGGCTCTCGCTCCGGTGCTTCGCGTCGCTCCGCTGGAACTGGAGGGTGCTGAAGCCATCCCTGTGGATGGGCAGCTGCTTCTCAAACTGGTCAAGGAGGTTTGCAGGCAGGCGGTTGATCTTTGTAGCTTGGGCATGGCTTGGAAAAGGGTTGTCATCCGGGACCTCGAAGTGGGAGTTGTAATGGATGCGGGGGAAAGTGCTGCTGTTGGAGATCTGGTTGTTGAGCGGGAGGAGACAGTCACCATGGAGGGTGTTCTGGGCTGGGAACCGGGGATCCATGGTGAAGGAGTCGGTGGGGCTGAGGAGATAAGGGTTCCTGTCCTGGGGGGCATAAAGAGAGTCTTGAGGGGAGTCCAGGTTATCAGAGAGGTGGCGGCTTCTGTTATCTCCTAAGCCCTTCATGGTCCCAGCGCTTCCTCAGACCATCACTCAGGGGCGGTGTGGCACAGCCCTCTCGGGAGCACCGGTCCTGCTCCCCCGCAGACTTCCCTGCACCTGCGGGAAGAGGGCACATGCTGAGAGCCAGCCAGGAACCCCCCTGGCAGCCCAGCAGAGGCTGTCCCAGCTCTGAAAGCGAGTGCCACCATGGTTATGGGACAAAGGAGACAAGCAGCGTGGGAGAGAGCTGACATGGCAGGAGGGGAGGAGAAGGGGCTGGAGAGAACAGGGCACAGCAGAGGAGGAGGGGCAGGATTCACTCTGTCTCTCTCTCTCTCTGCAGTTGCAGTGCCTGTGTGCCTCTGTGCTCAACCACAGACTGCTTAACAACGCTGCTGCTGGTGCTCTGATGCTGCACATGGTTATTTAACAGACTCTTCTCCCCGGCAGCGTGACAGAGGCTGGCGGGGCACTGCCAGCATATCCCTGCTCTGCCCCCTTCGCTCAGGGGGCTGGGGAAAAACACTGCTATGAGACCCTGCACAGGTCCTCAGTGAGCCCAGGCAGCCCCGAGCCAGGCACCCCATCCCCTGCCCGGGGTTTGTGCGGTGACGGAACTCAGGGCTGGCAGGCTGGGCTTGTGCAGCCGCGCTAATGCGACACGATGGCAAACGCCTCCTCGGCAGCCGGCCGGGCTCGTGGCAGGTTTTACCCCGGAGCACAGCGTGTGTCAGGAGCTCCGGGAGAGCAGAGGTGTTGCTGAGCACTCGGCGCCCGAGCCGAGAAGCTGTTCGCTGCTCGGATGATGATTCCTGCCGCGCTGCATCGCTCCTGGGGGGCTGTGTCACGCCTAAGCCTGCCCGTCTGTCCCTCGTGCTGTCCCCTGTGCCACAGCAAGGGGCTGGGGTTGGCCCATTCGGCAGGTACAGGATCCCTGCAGGGTGGCAGAGGGGCAGCTGGACAGAGGGCATCCCCCGAGGGCAGGGGCATCCTCGCGGAGGGTCTCTCTGGTGGTCTTACCCCATCCTGCTCGGCTCTGGGGGATCCTCATCTGCACTGGGTTACACAAGGAAAAATGACAAACCTCTTGGGGCTGCTTAAGGAGAATCAATGAACATTTATATTAGTTGAGTTTTCAATCAATGGATTGATTTTCTGTACTTAAAACCTACTTGAAATTGTAAATCATAAATGAACTCCTGTTTCCTGTTACCTTATAGTTTACTTTCTTAGCTTATTTTTGCTTTAGTTTTAGAGGGAAAGTGACTTTTAACATGGCCAGATAGGGGGAATAGTTTTAAACTAAAACAGCAAAGATTTAGATTAGATATTAGGAAGGAATTCTTCCCTGTGAGGGTGGTGAGGCTCTGCCACAGGTTGCTGAGAGAGGCTGTGGCTGCCCCATCCCTGGAAGTGTTCAAGGCCAGGTTGGACAAGGCTTAGATTAATCTGGTCTAGTGGAATGAAACAGGGAAATGAAGTGAAATTAAAGAAATGTAAATCAGTGCCATGCAATGAAGGCCTGGCTGGGAGGAGGAGTGGGGCCAGGGACCAGGCTGGCTTTGGGTTCTTAAGAGGCAGAGGGGCAGAGAGGAAAGTCTGAGGAGCTGGGGATGAGTAGGAAAGGAGGGAAAGAGAAGCTTTTGGAGGGGCAGGAGCAGAAAGGACGAGAACGCAGGAGCAGGGGAGGGTAGGGAGCTCCCTCTCTCCCAGACTGGTGTGCCCTTGCCAAGAGTAGACACTGGCTTCTGTGTGGCAGAGAGTTCATTGCTCTCTTCTCCTCCTGTGGACTTCTGCAGGGCTGCCACGGGTCTCGATCCTCCTGCCTGTCCTTCCTGCTCTGGCATCCCTTCCCCTGCTGGCCAGAGATGTGTCTGCTGCTGGGCATGTGCTGGGGCAGGGCTGGCACTCCCCCAGCTCCTGGTGCCCACCATGCTGCATTTGCTGCCTCCTCTGTCAGCTGATTTCCCTTTAAGATGGATTAAACTGTTTTCTTACATTTCAATTACTCTCTGCAATCCTTGACACTTTTTTGAGACATGGGGTCAGGGAAGGGAAAAGTCCAACTAGCTCTTCCCCACCGTCTTTTTAATTTGGAAGGATGAAAAAGCTTGAAACTAAATCTCCCAAATCCATGATCCTTCAGCTCACAGACTGGGCAAGGGCTGTCTCCCAGCACAGCTGCCCAGTGTCCCCACTGTGTCCCCCTTTCCTGAGCCAGGTGCCCCAGCAGGGGGGTGGCCTGTCCCCCACCACAGAGGGGACACACAGGGCCATCACAAGACAAGATGTGACCAGTCACAGCAGGGGCTGCCAGGGCGAGGACAGGACTCCTGAGCCCATGGAAAGGGGCTGATCTTGCCCCATTACCTTCTTTCCCCTCAGCCTGTTCTCTCAGGGCTGCCCTTCCTCTTCCCAGTGACTTTGCTGATGGTCTGAGGTCTCTGAGGCAAAGCAGGTGAACTGACCTGACCTGACCTGATTTACAGCACTTTTGTATGTCCCAAACCCCAGCTGGGTGCAGCCTCCTCTTGGGCACTTTCCCAGCAGCAGCTCTGGAGCTGTCTGCCTGCAGGCTTGGATGGGCTGCACCCAATTCACCTGCAGCAGCACCTCCAGCAGCTCCAGACACAGGGCAGGGGATGGCATCACATCAGAGAATCATGGAATGGTTTGGATTGGAAGGGACCTTAAAGTTCATCTCCTTCCAAACCCCTGTCATGGGCAGGGACACCTTCCACTAGCCCAGGTTGCTCCAATTCCCATCCAGCCTGGCCTTGGACACTTCCAGGCATGGATCCCCAAGCATGTCAGGCACCACCAGCTGTGCTCAGCTCTTGTGCTAGGACTCTGCATGACAAGGGACTTGGCAAACCTATGGCACTGCCCACCATGCCACCTCCATTTGAACTTTTGGGGTGGAGATGGGGTTTAGGAGATGCTGCCCTTTTCCTATTGTCTTAATTCTGCAAACCCACCTTAAACCAGCTTATCCTGAAGGCATGGAGAAGACAGGGCAGAGGACAGGGCAGACCCTCTCAGCAAAGACATGCAGCCCCACACCCTGCCAGCCTCACCACACCTCGCTGCTCTCTACTCCCATCCATTTCCAGGATCTCACTTTGCAGCTGGAGGGTGTTTGCCAGCCTGGTGTGTGGCAGAGGGGTCCTGGGGGTGCTGTGCATCGCCAGACAGGGCTGCTCCCTCTCAGCAAGCCTCCTTGCCCTCTCCCTGGCTGCCCTCTGCTGACACAGCAACGGCTGCCACAGGTAAGGGATGCCTTGACACAGAAACGGGCACTGGAAGAGCTCATCAGGTGGTGCTGAGGCCCTGGCACAGGTTGGGCAGAGAAACTGTGGCTGCCCCATCCCTGGGAGTGCCCAAGGGCAGGTTGGACGGGGCTTGGAGCAACCTGGGCTGGTGGGAGGTGTCCCTGCCCATGGCAGGGGGATGGAATGAGGTGGTTTCTAAGGTCCCTTTCAACCTGAACTGTTTGATAATTCTCTGTATCTCTGATTCTATGTCCTCTTGTGGCAGGGCTGGCCATGAAGGACCAGAGGCCGTTTGGGTGTTGCTCAGGAGAGACAGGCAGAAGCATCAAGAGAAGCAGCAGCCTGTAAAATGGGACTGCTCAGGGCACACATCCTCCAGAAGACCCCCCTGCCTGATGGGGCTGCAGGTACCCTTTGGAGTCAGCTGGTCCTGCCCTCTGCCAGGCAGCTCTGCCAGGGCTCCACACACCACAATCCCCCCATGTCAACCCCAGCCTAGCCATCCGAGCTGGCTGCAAACACAGAGGTGGCTTTTATATATAGAAAGCAGCAGCATGCTAATAACTGGCTGGAGAAGGAATAGAGGATTCACAACCTGTAGGAGAAAAATGCCTCCCCTCACCCCGCTGCAAGAAGCTTAAAAGATTGTGTGCTGTGCTGTAGGTGACGTGGGTCTGCCCACATGCACGGAGTCAAACATTCCCTGAATTAGCAGGAACACTTGATGTGGCATTCAGCGAGGGGGGGCGCCGGCTGCCAGAGCCCTGCATTAATGATGATTCAGAGTTCAGAATCTCATCGTGGGGGATAAAAATAGGCAGCTTCTGCTTAGAACAATTCATTACACAACAGACCTTCCTCCAGCCTCCCCCTGCCGCTTTGCTGCTCCCTGCGATGTTTGCCACCGCTGCCCGGGGGGCTCCGTGCCAGGGCAGGGAGAGCAGCAGGGCTGGGCAGCAACGCTGCCCATCCTGGGACAGACCTGGGGTGCTCAGGAGGAGTTACTGTCACACGGGTGTTCCCTCTGGGACAGGATCACCAGAGCCGGGCACTCTGAGCACAGCAGTGGCTTCCAGCAAGCCACGTGTCTCACCTGTCAGGGATCCCTCCTCGGGAGAGGGGGAATCTCTGCAGAGGACTAGTCTGCCTGTTGCCTGAGGCTGTCCAGGGGCTCACCCAGCCCATCCTCCATCCCCTGCCAGGCAGCTCCCACCAGGTGTAGCAAACCCCAGTGCTGGGCACATTGTGAGTCCAACAGAGTGCGTGGCGCTGATCGCTCAGCACTGCCGTGTCCCAGGGCAGGGATCTCCTCACATCTCACCTCACATGTGAATAAATGACTTGTGCCTTTAGAATGTGGGATCTGCTCGTGGCTCCTGAGGCCTCACGCTCTCTGAGTATTGCCCTCTTGCCCCCACACCTGTGGTCTCCTGCTTGTTCTTCAGGCCAAGGGGCTTCTCTGCTGGGACTGCCCACTGGGATAACGAGAAGGGATGGGATCTGACTGGTGCCAGCCCAAAACACATCAGGAATAATTTATCTTGCTTAAATGCTCTAAATACCCCTTCTTTTTATTTATTTAATTTTTTTGGTATCAATGTAGCCAAATGTTGTGAAAGTCAAAGGCTGTGGTATGACAGAGAATTTTGACTTCAGGTGTTGGCTAAGCTGGAGGAACAGATGAATTCCTGAGAGACATAGAGAACTTATTTCCATGCTGATGTCACTAGTAATATAATCAACTCTTAAGGGAGCAAAACCCCAGAAACTTCACAACCTATTTGTCTGTCCCTGAATAGAAGTTTCTCAAAGTTCTCCATGACATGGGATCTGCTCTGAAGCAAGAAATGCAAAGCATTAAGTAGGTCAAACAAGACAAATGAGACAGATAAGAAAGGGGGTCTCAGGGAGAGAGCAGGACAGCTGATGAGGTGGATGTGAGACCCACCTGCAGCCTCTGCTCCCTTACAGGGCACTCAGGGCACATTCTGGGGACCACAAGGGGCACAGTCCTGCTCATGTGGAAAAGCAGCTCATGAGAACATTCTAGACCAAAACTGACCTGTTCTGGTCAGTGCTGTCCAAGGTGCCTGGAGGGGGTGGGGGAGTGTTTGCAAAGACCCCCATGGAGGGAACATGGGATGGAAAGCCCTTACCAGAGCTACCCTTGGCCTTGCCTATGCCATGACTGGCAGGGAGCCCACATGTGGGCAGAAAACTTGTGACACAGAGGAAGGCACAGGCTGCCTGGCCTTTTGTGCTACCACACTGCCCANTAAGGGTCTGGAGCTTCCTCACAAGGGGCAGGACACGAGCAGCACCAACCTCTGCTCTCTGTGACCAGTGACAGCACCCAGGGAATGCTGGAGTTATGTCAGGGCAGGGTTAGGTTGGATNGGTATCAATGTAGCCAAATGTTGTGAAAGTCAAAGGCTGTGGTATGACAGAGAATTTTGACTTCAGGTGTTGGCTAAGCTGGAGGAACAGATGAATTCCTGAGAGACATAGAGAACTTATTTCCATGCTGATGTCACTAGTAATATAATCAACTCTTAAGGGAGCAAAACCCCAGAAACTTCACAACCTATTTGTCTGTCCCTGAATAGAAGTTTCTCAAAGTTCTCCATGACATGGGATCTGCTCTGAAGCAAGAAATGCAAAGCATTAAGTAGGTCAAACAAGACAAATGAGACAGATAAGAAAGGGGGTCTCAGGGAGAGAGCAGGACAGCTGATGAGGTGGATGTGAGACCCACCTGCAGCCTCTGCTCCCTTACAGGGCACTCAGGGCACATTCTGGGGACCACAAGGGGCACAGTCCTGCTCATGTGGAAAAGCAGCTCATGAGAACATTCTAGACCAAAACTGACCTGTTCTGGTCAGTGCTGTCCAAGGTGCCTGGAGGGGGTGGGGGAGTGTTTGCAAAGACCCCCATGGAGGGAACATGGGATGGAAAGCCCTTACCAGAGCTACCCTTGGCCTTGCCTATGCCATGACTGGCAGGGAGCCCACATGTGGGCAGAAAACTTGTGACACAGAGGAAGGCACAGGCTGCCTGGCCTTTTGTGCTACCACACTGCCCAAGCTCCATCTCAGCCTTCCTGCCTCACTGTGCTGCCAGAGCAAGCAGCAGTCCCAGGACTGGGGGTACCAGGGACCACACCTAGGAGGAGGAGGANCCCCAGAGAGTGGTGGGCACTGCCCAGGCTCCCCAGGGCAGTGGGCATGGCCCCAAGGCTGCCAGAGCTCCAGGAGGGTTTGGCCAATGCTCTGAAGGACAGGGTGGGATTGTTGGGGTGACCTGCCCAGGGCCAGGAATTGCACTCAGTGGTCCTTGTGGGTCTTTTCCCCTCAGGATATTCCACGATTCTATGATTCTGTATCTCCTTGCTCTCAGGGTTTGTGGCAGAGTAGCTACAGGATGCTCCCAATGACAAGGGCTGTCACTGTTGCATCACCAGGTCTCTGCTGCTGTGCAGGGATGTTGCTTTGCTGCAGGACAAATGACCCCATTGCCTAAATGTCCAGATGAAGCTAGGCAGGGCCCTCCCCGCCTTTGGGATGCAGGATGGAGACGCTCTTTGGCAATGGATTTGCTCAGTGCCTTAAACAGAGCAGATCCTGTTGCCTGAGGGTCCTGGGGCAAAGAGGAGCAGGAGGGGAAAGCCAGCAGCTCCCTCTGCCATTCCTCCAGAGCACAGACTGGGACCGTCCGCAGGCTCTGGCGTGCTTGGAGCTGGGAACACTTCCTTTGTCTCAAAGTGGGTCAGCGCAGAGGCGTGACGTTACTATAGCAATCAGGAGGAGATTTCATAACTTTATTTTGCAAGGGGGGTGCTGCAGGATTCACTACTAGACGGATGCAGAGTTGTCATTGAATCACCCTCCCAGCTCCCCTTCCCCAGTCTCCTCCTTCCTCCTGCTCTGCTGCCCTTGTCCACACACACACAGCCCCCATCCCTGCTTCTCGAGTCCCAAGGTCACCCCTGGGCCATTCTGTACCTCTCACAGCTTGCTGGGCTCGAGCACTAGGCCAGATTCAGCATCCTGTGCACCGTGTGTCCCTCTGGGCTCCAGGGCTGTGCCTCATGAAGACCTGCTGGGCAGAGAGAAAAGGGAAAATGTCCTCAGGTCACAGAGATCAGAGAGGCGTCTTCCTGCTGAACATCCTGGGCCACAGTCCCGATGCTGTAAATGCAGGACAGCTCTGCCTGCCACCGAGGCCGTGCTGATTCAGTCCCAGCCAAAGCACAGGGCAAATGGGAGACAGCACCCTGTGTGAGGAAGCAGAGAAAATGCCCATGGGAGCAGGGGAAGATGTGGAAGTGGGTCCCATGTCCATCTGTGTGTCACGTGGACTGAGAGGATGGACTGGAAACCAGCCAAGTGGGGAGGAGAACATCGAAAATGCTCCTTGTCTGGGCTCAGGGCTGGGATGAGCCCCTTTATGGGAAAGTGCTCTTTCACTTTCCTGCTCTTGTTTCTTTGTCACGGCACAACCCCTTAAGGACCCCCTTTGCAGTGCGTGGCCACACCAGGAGCCCACTGCCCTGGCCAGGGGGGATCCCATAACCCTCTGCACCTCATCCCCTGGGCTCTCCCCTTTGAGCTGAGCCCTGGGACAGAGAGACACTGCAGAGGCAGAGGAAGGACAGGCTCGGGTGTGAACGCCTGGCAGGGCTGGCCGAGGACAGCCTGTGGTGTTCCCATGGCTGTGTCCCAGCTGTGCACCTGCCAAACCCTGCACCTGACTCTCACCTACCAGCGCTGCTCACTGAGCTCCTGCTCGAGCAGCTCACGCTGCAAACCCTGGAAAGCTCTCCCATCTGGTCACTAGGTGCTACTGTGCTGCAGCTAAAGCCTTGTGCCTCCTCCTTCCCTGCCATCCACCATCAGCCACGCTGCAAACAACTAGAAAAACACTCCCTGTAGGAAAAGTCACGTAAATAAATACAGGAAAAAACCCCAACGATTCTTAGTGCCCTTAAAATCCCACACAGCACGCAGTGAACACAGCCTGAGTTACTTAATCAGTGAGATTAAATACTATTTGGGATTTATATGCACAAATATCTGAGCTTGGCTTGTGTGTGCACACACAGCCTTTCTGTCCTGCACTGTGAGGTTCTGGGGCAAACTGGGGAACTCAGCCTCCTGCTGCTGGGAAGCCAGAGCTGGGAATGGCATGGGAACTCCAAAGAGCAGTCAGCTTTTTCATTCCTCACTGAAGAGAGGAGGCCACCTGGGTTTGAGAAAGGCCTGCCTAGAGCTCAAGGTGGAATCAAAATAGGTGAACCCCATTTTTTTTGGCTGGGAGGATGCATGGACAGCTGAGACAAGGATATGAACCTTGGCAATTTTTCTAGGAAAGCTGGATCTGAGTGCTGGGCTTGACTCCCTCTCTGACAATGCACAGGATAACCAAACTGGAGCCCTAGTGCCAGAGGTGAGCCAGTAGCTCTTTGTACTCAGAACAGAGAGATGGGCACTGCAATGCCCATGAGACCCTGCTCTGTCACCTGCCACCACCCAGCACCAGGGCTTTTATCCCCAGCTTAACTCATGCTGGGAGGGACCACAGACACCCCATATTTGTGTGGGTTATGGCAGAGACACTGTGTTTCCTTCAAACATGCTCAACAACCCTGCCTAGAATGTGTCCCAAGGAAGCAAAGACTAGATAGATGGGTAGGTACAGGGCAAGTAGGGAATAAGAGGACTTTGTGTCCATTCAGAGGTAGATATCCCAACAGACAGAAGAATGGAAAGCCTGGGAAGATCAGAAGACCACCCTTCTAAATCTGGTACAAACCTCCATTACCTTCCCACCAGCTCCATACCCCTCGAGCCCCAACACTGCAGGGAGAATGGTTAAGGAAAGGCACACGCCCTGGGACAGCCAAGCAGGAGGCAGGGCAGTCACATCTGTCCTCAGAGCTCATCTGTCTTCTGCATCAAAACCTGTTTCTGGTGTTTCCTGCTGCTGGCTCTGGGCTGTGAGAGCAGAGACAGACACTGATGCAGAAAGTGCAGCTCACGTGCCTCCTCCTAACCTGGAGGTCTCTGCTGTGGAGGCATCAGCTCTTGAAGGCAAGGAACAGCTCCCCACCCCAAACCCAGGCATTTCTGAGCCCAGGGCTGTCAGAGAGGGGGCAGGTCCCTGCCAACAGCCCACTGCTCCCAGCGCCGTGTGGCTGCAGCACTGTGAGACTGTGACAGTGCCAGTCCTACAGACAGCCATGAGCAATCACTGCACTGACACCAGCCAGCCCTTTTACAGCTCTCTCTGTGGGAAAAGTGAGTTCCAGCTGCTAGTGAGCTGTGTGAGGTTTGAGCCAGTGATTCAGACGTGTAGAGCCCGTGATAGCCACCAGCACAGCCAGTATGCATGACTGGTGCTGCCTCCAGCCACCCACAATCCATGGCTGCTGCTGCCTCCAGCCATCCACAATCCATGCCTGGTGCTGCCTCCAGCCATCCACAATCCATGACTGGTGCTGCCTCCAGCCATCCACAATCCATGACTGGTGCTGCCTCCAGCCATCCACAATCCATGCCTGCTGCTGCCTCCAGCCACCCACAGCACTGGCACCACCAATTGCTGCCACCTGCTATCGCTGTCCTGCTCTAATGCTGGGATGGAGGGGGGCACTGTGTGCCACTAGAGCCACTCCTGTCCATCATGGAAGCCATCAGCATCTGCTAGCAATGCCCTCACCCCTCCTGGGTGCAGAGAGACCCACCACGAGTGCCCAGCATCCTGTATCACCACCAGTAGCTACTGGGATGGAAGTATCTGTTCAGTGCTGACATTACCCATCACATCTGTGCCTGTCACCAGCACCCTCAGGGTACCCCAGAGCTCCAAGAACAGTGCCAATGCAGGCACCTCTTGGCACATCTGATGTGTGGGAGGAGCACTGTCTGAGTGCCAGGCCTCCCCTCACCCAGCAGGTTCCTCAAATTAAATGATGCCATTGAAGCTCTGGAGGAAGAAGCATGTTGGTGTGTAACACTGCTGTTCCCTTTGCACGCTGCTCTTGCACTGAGAAAGTGGCACTATAATTGCTTTTAATTAATATCAGCATCAATGCCTCAAGGAAATGCAAGTGAACAATTGTGCCACCAGCAGAAATACGTTCCATTGCTGGCCAGCCATCCACCTCCACCATCCCTCCTTCTCCTCCACTGTCCCCCTCCTCCTGCCATTCCCAGAGCAGGGTGCTCATGGCTGTGGCAGGGTGGGGTGGGATTGAAGACAATGCATGGAAGGACAGAGAGGGGCTGGGAGCTCAGCCAGAGGGCCTGCAGAGCACGGGGATGGTGGGGAGCAGGGGGCAGGCTGGGGCCACGGGGTTTGCAGGCCATGAAGGCACAGGATGATGGAGGGAGCAGCCAAGGGTCTGTCTGTGGAAGACTGCTGGGTTGTTGACAGCTTTGGCCTAGAGAGGATGAGGCTGTAAGCCTGGGAGAGAAGTGAAAAACACCACCTGTGTCCTTGGGCCAGGCCTGGGAAAGCTGAAGAAGGAGAAAAACAACTGTGGAAAACAAGAGTACGTTTTGGGACTGACCAACATGAGGAGAGATGTTGACTACCTATCAGGAGATGGTTTTGGACTGATGGACAAGTGTGCTTGGCAAATGACAAGCAGTTTGTGTGTGTGTGTGCAGTAGAAAAATAGTATAAAAAGCTAAGCTTGTAGTTAATAAAAATGGCTTTGCTCTTGCTTGTAAAAAGGCCTGACTCTGCTCCATTATTTAGACTGTCACAACTCATGCCCACATCCATCCAGGGTGGGTGTGCTCACTCTCATGCTGTTGTTTGCTCAGGGTTGTCCTGCTGATGAACTGATGACCCTTCCCCATGGGATTCAAGACAGTTTTGGTGCCCTGGGGTCTCAGACACTCTGCAGCAGAGCCCCACTGGAGAATCAGCTTGTGATCACTGTCGCTCCGAGCCTTGGTCTAGGAGAGGGGGACCCCCAGCCTGCCCTGCTGCAGCCCCTGTGATTCTGCTGGACTTGAGGTGTGGCTGGAGAAGGCCTTGAAGTGACTGATCTGGCATTCCTGAGCCTTGCTTAGTGCCATCTCAGAGATGGCTACAGCCCAGTGATGGGAGGTGAAGGATCCAGTTGCCTGCTGGGGCCTCCAGAGGAAGCCAATGGGGTTTCAGGCATAGCTGAGCAGTGGGAAGCACGACCTGCTTGCACCATAGCACAGAGAGAAGGGCAGGGTGATCCTTCCCCTCCAGCCCCTCCAGGGCTCCACTGGTGTGGCCATAGCCAGAGCAGAGCAAGCAGAGCAGCCACAGTCACTGTTCCTGGGAAGGGGCAGGTGGTGCTGGGATCGAGTTTTAGTACCATGACGTGTTATATGTTCAAAAAGCAGCATTTTGGACGGGCCTGTGTGGGAAGGAAGGTCCCTCCCTGGCCGGGCTCTCCCCTCCTGCTGCTTTCTGCTTCCCTTCCAGGCTGGGAAGAGCCTCTGCAAAGTGCCCGGGGCTGTTCTCGGTGAAGCTGAGCAGGGGTGAAGCCCTCGTGTCAGGGAACAGGCAAAGGGACTTGGCAGCCAGCCTGACATTGGATCCCGAGCTCTGGTACAGGAAAAGGCTTTGGGTCCCCATGGAGATCCCACCAGCGTGGCAGGGATGTCACAGGGACAGGGGGAGGAGCAGGTCTGGCACAGGGGCAGTGAGAAATGGGTGAGGAGCAGAGAGCAGCCCCCCAGTGATGGGCAGGGTGCTGAAGGCAGGGCAGTGCCCCCCTCTCCTGCCATCATCCCTAGCCTGAGCTCCCTCTGACACTCAGATTTGCAGCCTATAAGATCAGGTACAGACATTGCAAACCATCCTGAAACAGGCCATGGCATCGTTGTGTGCAAACCCAGCAACAGAAACAATGAAAATAAATACATGTGTGTTCTTGCACCTCTAATCTCTTCACCATTTCTCTGGATAAAACAAATGCCTTTGGCTCATCTGGGCCTCCCAGAAAGAATCACACTTTGTATGAAGGATGCTTGAGGGATGAGCTGCCTCACATCGAGGAAAGGACAAGGGGCTGCTGTGAGGAGAGTGCAGAGCACAGGTGAGATGTGGCTGTGCATAAGGGAAGAGATTTATAGACAGGATTAAGATTCTTCTGAAGGGGCATGGCAGGAAAAATACACGTGTGAAAACACCAGAGGGAACAACTGAGCAAAGGTGGGAAGAGTGGAAGGTCCTGCTGAGCTGTGAGGAAGGTGGTCCCTCCTCTGGGAGCCCAGGAGGTTCCTGGCTAGATGCCCTGTCAGCAGAGGAGCTGTTTGGGCCATGGGAGTGGGGAAAGGAGGGCACAGCTCATGGCACGGGCTGTTCCTCTCCCTGCTCTCCCCACAGGAAGGTGCCCTGAGCACAAGGACAATGTGCACTTATTCTGCCCAAGATTTAGGGGAGCTGGGGAGAGGCTGAGCCAAAACATCAACCACCAGGACTCCCAGAAGTGCAAAGAGTGACCTCAATCCCACATCACTGTCAACTAAGAGCAACCTCAGGGACAGAGTGGGGACCCGACCATGGTGCTTCTTTAATTCTGTGCACAGGGCAACCTCCTGGGCATAAACCTGGGAGACTTCTCCTAAAGCAGAGACTTTAGAGAGAATGAATTTGAGGGACTGAAATCTGTTTCACTGGAAAGAAATATCACCCTCCCTTCTGGTGAGATCTTGTATTAAATTTGGTGAAATCAATTTACTAAGTAAAAACACAGACAATGAGGGGCTGCTTTCCCTGGTTGATCCAGATTAGATATCAGAAAAAAATATTTCACTGAAGAAGTGATCAGGCACAGGAATAAGTTTCCCAGGGAGGTGGTGGAGTCACTATCTCTGGAAGTGTTCAAGAGGTGTCTTGATGTGGCACGTGGGGACACGGTCTAGGGGTGATTATGGTGGTGCTGGGGTCATGGTGGGACTCAGTGACACTGAAGGTCTCTTCCAACCCTGATGATTCCATGCCTGAGATGGCAGTGTGGGCAGGCCAGCAGCTCTGCAGGCCAGAGGAGGGGACTCCACTGCCCATGGCTATGGCTTACCAGTTCTGGGCTGGGCACAGCAGCAAACAGCTCGGAGGTTCCCAGTGGTGGAATGGGGGAAGGAGCCAGGGCAGCAGAACAGACATAACTGTGCCCACTGTGCTCCCTGTCAGGGAGCAGGGATGTCCCCACTGAGGGATCCCAGTGGGGTGGCACATCCCCTTCTCAGGGCTGTCGGTGAGGCTGGGCAGCCTGGAATTGCTGCAGAGGGATCTGCACTAATGCCACGCTCCATGGGCAGGAGGACCCGGGCACATGGAGGGCACTGAGAGGCAGGGCAATCCTGAGGCTCTGCTGGGTCAGGACCCATGAGATGCTGATCATGATGGAAGACCTTCCTTTGAGGGCATGGGGGGGTGGGACAGACCCAGCAGAACATGAAACAGTGCAGGAGAAAGGCAAGTAGGAGGGACTGTGGAGCCTTCATCAGTGTGACATCGTGGTGTTGAGACACAGTTGCTACAGCAAAGGACTCGAAGAGAAGAGATCCTGTCAGTGCCTTCAGGCCAATGCCAGGGAGCCTGGATAACACACTCTGCTCACACATGGACACAAATCTGACCCAGCTGTGCTCCCAAAATCTGGCTGGGAGCATCACAGAATTGGAGTGCTAAAACCAGCAAATATTAAACCCAATAACTTCTCGGAGGAATGAGGGTACAGAGTGACATCAGATGGCGTGGCAGGCAAGGTCAGCATTTTGAGTGATACCCACCTGTAAAGCTCACAGATCTGTGTCCTTGCAGAGGGAGCAGAAGGGGGAGAACATGCAGAGCCTCCCCCAAGCCACCAGCTCATCCCAGAGAGCCCGACAGCCTGCACTGCCAGCAGCTTTGTGACCCACAGGAAAAAGAAGTTCCCCTGCAAGGCTTGTGCTGAGAGCTGCATCCCAGTGTGGCCCCCAGATGGACATGAGCAACATGGTGGGTCAACAGCTGGACACATCTGTACAGAATGCTGGTTAAAGTGAGACCCTGCCTTGGTCAGTGAAGGAAATGGCAGTAGAAGCAGGGCCTGTGTGTGGCACCAACAGTGTCTTACTAGAAAAGAAGGTCCATTTCTGTCAGCTCAGTATCTGGGATGATGTTCATAAAACCACGGAACCATTAAAGTTGGAGAAGCCCTTTAAGATCATCAAGTTCAACCCTTAATCCAGCACTGCCAAGCCCATCACAAAGTCCACAAGTGCCACATCCACATGTTTTTTGAACACTTCCAGGGATGGTGACTCCACCACTGCCCTGGGCAGCTGTGCCAACACGTGACCACCCTTCCTGTAAGACATTTTCCCTGCTATCCAATCTAATATGAATGACTGTGGGAAAGGATGGAGGCCCATTGACCCAAAGCCAAAGAAAAGTGTATTTCCAGTCCTACAGCTGCACTTACATTCTGCTTGGGAATACATGGACTTACATGGACTGGCTCTCTCTCACTGTCCCTGCTGGCTCTTATTCTAGCCCTTGGCTGATTAGCAAAGCCAGAGCACACAGGGCTGGATTGCAGAGCTGGAATGTGGTTGGGGAGTAAGGACAAGGCCAGAGGTGCTGGCTTGGAGCCTCCTCTGGTGCTGCCCAGCCTGTCCCCAGCCTGTTCCTGCCACTCTCCTTGCCCAGGAACCCAGGACTCTCCTCCTGCCCAGGGTCTGGTGCAGGGTGGGCTGCAAACACCATGTCCTGACCATGCTGAGAGACAACCTGATCTCCTGTGGCAGGAACACCTGAAGGATCTGTCCATGCCACTGCTCCTTGCTCCCCCTCCCTGGCACTGCCTGTCTGCTCAGGCTGACAGGGGATAAAGAGCAGCATCTCTCACTGGGGCTGTGCACAGCCTGACACGGCCACCCAAAACCTCGGCAAAAATTCCCTAAACCAGGCCTCTCATACCACCACAGGTCAGAAGGAGCCACCCCTGTGTAGTGAAGCCCTTGGTCTTGCCCCTTCCTTGGCTCTGGCAACCCTCTGTACTAGTGAGTGCCCCAAAGCTCCTGGCATGACCCCTGGGATAAGCAGCACCACCCCCAGGGTGGCACAGAGACAGGGACACCTGGAGCTCTCCAGGGCAGGTCCCTGCCGTGTGCTGATCACAGCTGCAGCTTGGCAAGGGGTGGAAAGGCTGGAGCACATGAAGGAGCTGTGGGTGGCAGCCCCAGGTAAGGCAGACCCCACTGGGTGGAGCTGCCCTGCCCTGCCCTGCCCTGCCCTGCC
>VXBX01001819.1:96212-129754 GCA_013400415.1 Scytalopus superciliaris
GAGGGGGAGGGGGGAGAGCACAGCAGGGACTGGGGTGGAAAACCAGGAGAGAACGGGAGGAAGATGATGAGCCCTGTTGTCACAGACAGACAGACAGACAGACAGACAGACTGCTTCCTGTGCCAGAGTTGATGGAATTGCAGACGTATCACAAAATTAGATAAAATGGAAGGAGCTCTGATCCTGCTGCTGAGGCATCCTGGAAGGAAGTATTGAGAGAAAGCATTTTGACTTAAAAACCCATGGATTTTGCCTTGCTCACTTTGGCAGGTGAGTTCCCCAGAGGACCCAAAAAATCAAAATGTGAGTTTCCAGCCTGAACATCCCCAAACACTGCACCAGTTTTGGTGTCCTTTAGCTGAGCTCTTTCTTCTCCACCCTCATCTTTACCCAATAGCTGCTTTCTTTCAAACAAGCCAGGCATCCTCAGCATTTGCAGGCTGTGCTCCCTCAGGATTGGCCTCACTGGCATCCTGCATTTAATGCTTCCTTGCCTTCACCCCTAAATCCTTTTGGGGCTCACTACATGCCAGAATCCCAACTCCCTGGCTCTGTAAGCTGTGCCCTGCCCTCAGCACTGCTGGCAGGGAAACCCCCATGCCAAGGGATGCACATCCAGCACGGGCACCTGGCCATGTTTGCCACGGGGCTGTGTCACTCCTGCTTTCAGCCTCTCCCTTCCTGGGCTTCTCCAGCCCGACTGTTCCAGGGCATCCAAAGGCCAGCCAAGGTCCTGCTCTTTTCTCAGGAGTGGAATTCAGTTGGATCACTCCAACAGCTTCAGGGACTCACCCGAGCCTCAGATTGGAACTGCTGAATTTTTAAACATGGCAGTGTGTGAAGAGACCAGAGTTCTTCCCAGTCAACTGTCCAGACATCTGGAGAGACAAAGTCCATCTGCCTGAACTGTCACTGTGTCCCCATGGGGCTTTTTCTGGAGGTGGTTACACCTCAGTTGGATAAGCCTGGCAAAACCCTCCCAGGGAGCTGGGGTGGGACTGGGCCCACCTCCTACAGACACACATGGGCTTGGTGGAAGGAGATGTGCTTTGTTCTGGTCCCCCTGGACACAGGCAGATTCCAGGAGAGTTGGTCCCTGTTCCTGAACCCACATCAAGCAGGCACAGTGGAAAAGCTCCTTTTGGACAGGCAGGTTCCCAGTCAGCTGCCACTGCCCAGGGACACCTATTCCATGTTTTGCTTGTTTTTTCCCCCCGAGTTACTGGCCTGGTGCAGCACAGGAGAGTCCCAGGGGGCACTAAGAGGGCAAAGGGAAGGGTGACCTGCAGGGGTGGCAGGACAGCCTGTTTCACCAGACAGCTGGCTCATGGGTGGTAGTGCTGAGCCCTCTGAGTTCCTCACCAAAGCACAGGGAGGAAACCTGAAATCCTACTTGCAAAGTAGAACCCAGCCAAGAAGGACATCTGGCCCTGAGTGCCACCAAACAGGCTCCAGGTGCCTGTGGGCTCTCCTTTCTGTGTAACAGGCTCTCTTTTAGCAGCTTGGTCCCATTCTTGCCATTTCTCAACCCAAAGCACACCCATCTCCAGCAGGCATGGCCCCCAGCTGCCATGTAAACCCATGGCACCCCTGTGTGCCCCCTGGAGCCCCTCTGTGTGCCCCCTGGAGCCCCTCTGTGTGCCCCAGAGCAAGGCTCAGCCCTGGCACTGGGTCCCTGCAGCAGGAGCAGGGCTGGCACTGCCCTCTGCTCCCACACCAGCTGTGCCCCATCTGCAGTGGGGATGCAGGGAAAGAAATGCATTTCCCAGTGTGGGTCAGAGGCCTCCACTGAGGACTTTGGGTGCCAAAATCACCCATTTGCTCTCACACAGCTTGCCCAGAGATGCTGTGGCTGCCCCTTCCCTGGAAGTATTCAAGGGCAGGTAGGATGGGACTTGGAGCAACTTGGTCTGGTGGGAGGTGTCCCTGCCCATGGCAGGGGGTGGGAACTGGGGGGTCTCTGAGATCCCTTCCCACCCTGTGCTCAGCTGAGCCCCTGCTCAGGGT
Organism: Scytalopus superciliaris; assembly: GCA_013400415.1. Lineage (NCBI taxonomy): Eukaryota > Metazoa > Chordata > Aves > Passeriformes > Rhinocryptidae > Scytalopus > Scytalopus superciliaris. The sequence goes on from VXBX01001819.1 coordinate 98,220, forward strand.
GCCCACCTGGCAGCAATGCCTCATGCCAACAGCTGCCCCCTCCTCACAGAGGGGGACACTGAGGCACAGCAGCCCCTCCTGAGGGGCTCTGCAGGGCTGCAGGCAGGTGTGCAGCTCCCCAGCCCCTTTCCAGCTCAGTAATTCACTTCTCAGCCCACGACTCCAGAAAACTCTTCTTCAGTCTGTTACATGGCAAGAAATGGGAAAATGTGTCTACTGGCACGCTGATGCCAAGAGGCAGCTGTGGGCTCCACTCACACTGCAGAGCACTGTGTGTCTGCAGGGCACAGGGAGGCAGAGCTGGAGTCAAATTTGAGGGGATGAAGTTCTGCAGCTGAAAAGGATCTGTGAGTTACCCAGACTGGGAGAGCGACCTGGAGAGGGGACAGAGTCACAGATCACAGAATAATAAAATCACTAAGGTTAGAAAGGCCCTCTGAGGTCATCGAGTCCAACCATTAATCCAGCACTGCCAGGTCCACCACTAACCCCTGTCCCCAAGTGCCACATCCACACATCTTTTGAACACCTCCAGAGATGATGACTCTACCCCTGTCCTGGGCATCCTGTTCCGATGCCAACCCTTTCAGTGAAGAAATTTTCCTGACTATCCAACCTAAACCTCCCCTGGCACAACCTGAGGCCATTTCCTCTTGTCCTAAAATATATCCAGGAATAGCAGCAGTGCCTACAGACTGTGGACTCCTTTGTGCTTTGGAAACATCCCACCCTGGGACGAGTGCTGGCCCCCAGTCCCAGCATGGCAGCCTCATGCTCCCGAGCTGGGGGTGCCCAGATGCCCCAGCCCAGTGCCCTGCTTGGGTTTGGGAACGTGGGTACAGCCACCCACCCTCTGCAGCTGGAGCAGCTCCCATGGGAAGGCCATCACTGCTGATGGCCAATGTCACAAATCCTCCAGAGAGACTGTAGCTGACACGGTCCCCTTGAGCTTGGCACATCTTCTGGGGCACGTTTCTGAGACATAAAGTGGACAGGAGGGGTGGGCAGCTGTGCCAGGCTCCGTGCCCCGCAGACATCTGCTGCCTGTCTGCATGAGCATCACAGCCCCATCAGCAGCACCAGCTCCCTGGGGTCAAACCCTGCCAGACCCACAAGCCGGAGCCAACAGCAGCCTGGGCAGTCAGGGCAGGCTGATGCCAGGCACCAGTGGGCACCCAGCAACCTGGACACACAGGATGGGCAAAGTCACCGCTGGGCAGACCGTGGAAGGACAGGGTGTGGGAGGCAGGAGGGGTGGGGCTGTCTCCCCACACACACAGCTCCATAAATCATGAGGAATACATGTCACTGCCTGTGCCCAGCCTGGCACAGAGGCTGGGTGAGATTCTCCTCTCTGGGTGCTCGGGCACAGCCCTGGCAGAACGACTCTGAGAGCTGGGATGTGGCTGAGGCCCAAACCCAGGGCTGGGGGCAGAAGGGCTCCCTGGCTGCTGCTGCCCTGGGTGCCTGGGAACATCCTGTGCCCACCCCCAGCTCTCAGGAACCACCTCTTCTACTCAGGAAAACCTGCCCCAGTTTCTGGGGTCCCCTCCCTTGGGCACAGGAGAGCTGCTGGCACGAAACACCTGCCCACAGAGCTGGCAGTGCCCATCCCCAGCCAGGAGAGCAGGTATGTGCTAGCTGAGGCCCTGAGCCAAGACAGGGAGCAGCTCCAGACACAAAGGAGTGATCAGAAACAGCCTTAGGCTCACCCCGAAAAGGGCAGGGACAGCACCCATGGAGCACCCACCTGAGGCACAGACTGCTCACAGCACAAAGAGGTTAAAAACAACCAAAGCCCATTTACCAAGAATTTACAGTAGATGTGTCTCAAATCCCCCCAACACTGTCTCAGGGCCAGGATTCACAGCCACACCTGCTCTCAGCAACTCCTCTGCTCCTCCTCTCCCCACTGTCACTAAAGCACCTCCTGTACTGCTTTCAGAAAAAGAGAAAGGGAAAAAACAGCAGCAAAATAACCATTTTTTTGCTGGTTTGCAAAGCCAAGCTGGCTGCTGTTCCACAGGGGAGGGAGCACCTGGCCCATGACTTGGGGCTGTAGGTCCCTGAGACCCCTCCAGCCTGGTCAGACTCCCCCTGCCTGGGAGGGGTGAAGCAGTGAGGGGTTGTTCTGTCACACAGCAGTTCAGAGCGAGGACCCAAGGCTGCAGGATGTCCCCAAGCATCCCTCACCCCCCCTGATCCCAGCCAGGAGCCCCTCTCCAGCCAACACTCAGCACGCTGCAATGTCCCTTTATGCTTCCACAGGGAATTCCCCAAACTCTTCCCCCAGGTCAGAGCTCAGCATTTATTCCTCCCCAAGCCCCCTCAGCCGTGGCCAGCACCTAAAAATCTCTTGGCTCACACTCGCTATGGGGTCCCTACGCTCCACCTTCTGGAGCTGTGGGGACACCCCAGTTTGTTCTCCTGTATTTAATGAGCAGAGCTGTGGCCTCCTCACCTCAGCATTCCCACGGTGTGCCAAACAGCTTGCAAAACCAGGAGGAAGCAAATAAGCCTCAGCATGTGGTGTTTACAAATTCCTCAATCTCTGGCTTTCTAGAAAGCCAAACGTGACACCTGAGCAGCCGGCACTGATTGTTCTCCTTTCCCGGCTCTGGGGACATGACATGTTTCCAAAGCCACCTCAGGGCCCCTCTGAGTGCCCCTCCTGAGGTCCCAGAGGGCACAGCAAACATGGGGCCGTGTGTGCCAGGGAGGATGGAGGAGGCCATCCCTCTTCCCTGGTGTGCCTCCCACTACTGGAGATGAAGGGAGCCACGGGCAAAGTCGGTGGGTCAACCCTGCCCTGGCTGTCCCCAGGGCTGGGGTTTGCTGGTGGTCCTGCTGGGGGCACCGCCTGGCCCTGGCCAGCTGCGAGCTGGGCATTGCCCACCATCGCGCCCCTCCTCCAGCTCAGCCCCTCTCTCACCCACCCAGAGCCCCCTGCCCCTCAGGCACTGTGCCCAAAGCCCAGTCCCTGCCAGGGGCAGTGCTGGCAAGAGCTGCTGCTGGTTATCTGGGTTACAGCCCTGCCCGCCATCCCTGCCTTCACATGCCTGCACACACGTGCTGACACTCACACACATGCACCGGGCACGTGCTGACACAGTTCCTCAGGCTGTGACAACAATCCAGAGCCACCACGAGTGCTCAGGAGAAGGGGGAGCAATGGAGCAGGAGCCCAACGCCTTGGGAAGACCCCAGGGGTGCTCAGGTGACAGCAGCAGGCTGGGGACACACAGGATGCCAGAGTCCCTGACGGACAGGCTACCTGGGATTGATGTCCTGACTCCCTCTGCAGAGGTCTCCTTGCACATGCCAGGGGGCTCTGGAGCTGGGGTGGGGTGGGGGGACTGTGCCCCTGAACCCACTCATGCCAGCAGGCCAGCTGCTTTCTTCACTTTGGCATCAGCACTGCCAGTGCCCCGTGGGTCTCCCTGCATCTGCTCAGGGGAGGGGACAGCTGAGTGGAGCAGGAGGGGACACAAGTTGCTACATGGGCACAGTCCCAGGGGCTGCCTGCACCCTGCCAGCCTTGNGAGCTGGGGGCACATGGAGGATTTGGGGGCACATTGAGGAGCTGGGGGCACATGGAGGGGTTGGGGGCACAGGGAGCAGGGCTGGCAGCAGGAATGCTTGCCCAAGGCTGCTGGCACCTCTCGTTTGTGCCACCTGGTGTTTCTGATGAGGTGGGCACTGAGAGGTTATGCCTTTTCCCAGGGTTGTTTCTGCACCTGGTCCTGGAGATGCTCCTCTCCAAATCCCTCTTAAGTCACTTAAACCTTTTGGTGCCTCAGTTCCTCATCAGTAAAGTGAGGCTTATCCTATTTCCTCTGCCTGGCTTACTGGGAGAGCTCATAAGCCATTCAGGACTGGAAGTCTCTGAATATGGATTTCTGGCAGGCTGGCACAGTGGGGCCTGGGCTCATTAGGGACTAACGTGATCACTGTGCTGTGCCTGGCAGGCAGGAGCCTGGTGCTGTGTGTTCTGTGCTCGGAGCTGGGAGTGTGGCAGGGATGACACACAGATGCTTCCAAGGCTGCCTTGTCATTCCTGAGCCATTCCCGTGGAAGGAGCAAGGTGGGCTCAGCTCAGACATCCACACACACCAATTTATCTTGTGCTGCTACTTGACAACAAACTGTTTGCTAAGGGGTCAGGACGGGTGACAAACACCCCTCAAAGGCAGGGTGGCTGCAGTGCTGGTGTGTTGACAAATATTTACAGTGTAGAGAAGCACAACACCTCAAATGAGAGGGATGGGCACCTAAAAACACCCTCCCCTCACACTTCCCCTGATGCATCCCAGTTCCTTCAGGGGCAGCTGTGGAAGGATGATGTGAATAAACACAGAGTGTCCAGAGGAAACAAGGTGGTGTTGGACACAGCTGACCCTCAGACACCCCTAAACCACCCTAAACCAGCACCCTCAGACTCCAAAAACCCTAAACCACCATGGCTGAACGTTCACCCCTTTGCTGCTCTGCACCAGTACAGAAACTCTCCAAAAAGGGGTGCAGAGTAACGAGGCTGCTGCTCAAAATGCCTCCTGGGGAAACCTGGGGATTGCACCAGGCAGTTTGGGGATTGCACTACACTTGTTACAAGATGGTTTGGAGAAGAGTCAGAGGTGGGGAAAGGGAGGGATCTGGGTAGAACAGGGAGGAACAAGCACACAGTCTGTCCTGCCTCCTTGTTTTTAATGAGGAGCATCCCTGTGTGTGTGTGTGTGTGATCCAGGCCCAGTAGTGAACTCCAACCTGTGAGTGCTGGGAGTCAGACCCTGGAGAGACCCAGGGTGTGGGAAGTGGATTCCAAGCAGACTTCTGGAGGGTTTTTCTCCGAGCCATGAGACTCGGGAGAAGGATGGCCTGTTCCTTCTGCCTGTCTCTCCCCTCCTGCCCTTGCTGTGCTCCGAGTGTGTGTCAGGATGTGTGCCCAGTGCAGAACTGGCCACAGCACCGGAAAGCAGTTCCTTATCTCAGCCAGAACCCTGGGACCTTCAGTGCACAGCACTGGACTACTCTGAACAGTCCTGACCAAGGACTCGCTCAGAAATAACACCTGGGGCAGGAGAGGCTGAGAACCCCAATAATGAAAGGCTGGCTGGGGGTTTGTGGGTGTCCTGCACCTGAACAAGTGCAACTCCAGAGTGTCTGAGCTGTGACTGGGACACAGGTCTGGCACAACAGCCCTGGGAGCACTCAGAGAAGCTGCTGCTTGGCACCTGAAGTGATGTGTTAATGTAAGATGAGAATATATTGAGCCCTACTTAGTCCTGGCTTTGGAGCCATTTATCATTGGGGCAGCTCGTGCTGCTGGCTGGAAGTGCAATGTGCTGCCAGGCAGGGTGAGCCAACACCGTCAGGAACACCTCCAGAGTCAGGACAACATTGGGATGCCACGAAGCAGCAGCTGGAATTGGCTTCTGACCATGTGGCCCTTGTCCCTCTGCACACACGGAGATGATCAGAGACACCTCGTCCCTGGGGGAGCTGCCGTGGCCATCTCAGTCCAGTCCATTCTTGAGGATCTTCCTTTCCCAGCTCTCCCATGGGATGCTCCACCCTCGCTCTGCACAGGTTTTGCTGTAACTGCCTTGTTCAGGATTCTGCAAGAACCACACGATGGACTTGGGAGGGCAAATTTGCAGCCTCATACCCAAGTCCAGCCTCTCACGCAGCTTTTGGGTGTGCCCCATCCCAGGGCCAGTGCCTTGCTGGGGGCTGGGGGGGCTGCGAGGGTGGAAACTGCAGCACTGATGTGTTTGCTCCCAGCAGTCCTGGGCACCCGTGCCTGCCAGTTGGCATCTACCAGAGAGCAGGACTGCCAGCCAAACCCTGAGCAGCTCCATGTCTGGAGGCACCAGACACCAGAGCATCACGTGCCCAGGCTGTGGTGAGAGGAGGTGACTCTGCTGGTGTAGAGCTCCCACTGGCAGCCAGTGCCCAGCCAGACTGGGAGAAGGAGCCCTGGGCTGGACCTGGGACAGTGGGCCAGGACTCCCCCTCAGAGGGTCAGGAGAGGGGTTTGTGCCTGAGGATGGAGCAGCAGAGCAAGGGTGAAAGGACATGCACACTGTCCTTTCCTCCTTTTCCCTCTCCTCTTGTGATCCACAGACCTCCAAGTGCTTCTGAGGCCTTCCAAAGGCTCAGCAGGACATGATGATCTGCTCCTTCCAGACCTGCTGAAGTGCAGACTCCTGCTGGACACTCCCAGCCCACTGGGGGCTGGGGCTGGTGGGAGAAGTCAGCAAAGCCTGTGGCTCTTGTTCATGCCCTCCTGTGCAGAAATGTGGTCAGCAGTGACTGAGCAGCAAACCCACATGGAACAAATCCTGTGCATGATGAGCAAGTACAGAGCCACGGCCCTCACAGCACCCGGGGACACGCGTGTTCCATCTCCAGGACACGGGACAGGCCATGCTGTGCCCCCCTCTCTCACCCCACCACTGCACCCCACGCTGAAAAAGCTGCCTCACTCACTGGAATGCAAGTTTGGAAAGCATTATTTTTCCACCAAGAGCCTGAAACAGTTTTTTGGCAGGGGGTCATGTGCTCACCAGAGCTGCCTGGGCTTCTCTGCCTCGGTGGGATGGAGAGCAGAACCAGGGGGAAGAGAAGCACTTGACCAGAGCCAGGATGTCTGTGTTGGCAGCTGCCTCAGCTTCCCGGCCATCTGGGGTTATCCAACAACAGCTGTCAGTGTCATGCACAGCCAGAGGCACTCACAAACATGAGGAGGAGTGTGGAAGAGTCTGAGGGGCGAGTCACTTGCCCCCCTTGCCTCCTCCTGCCCCCCCAGCAGTGCCATTGAGTCCCCCCAGTTCCAAGGGCCTTGGCCAGAGAGCTCTGGGATCCCCATCAGCTGGAGCGTTCCCTGAAGATGCTCATGTCAGAAGTGGAGACAGTGAAGTGACAGGGCTGGGGGAGCTGAGCCCAGTGGAAGTCCATGAACATCATTCCTGGAGAAGGAGCACTGCATCCCTCTGATTCCAGCTCTGCATGGCTGGAGTGGTCCTGCCACAGGCTCAGCACTGGTGGAGCCTTCACAGTCCCTGCTCAGGATCCTCCAGCCCAGAGAGACACCAGTGCCGTACTTAAAGTACCAATCTGGGACCTGGGAGAACAGAGCTTGCTCTGGACTGGTGTCACCATGACCCAGGAGCTGCTGGAACCCCAGCCCATACATTAAACTCTCCCATGCTTTGAGGTCTCTGCAGGGTGAAACAGCAGCAACCCACCTTCTGCTCAGAGCTGCAGTGCCTGCCAAGCCTCTGCCTTCACGGGGAGCTGAAGGGGCTCAGCATCCTCTGGGATGTGCCTTGAGGCTCCTCAGCCCTTGGCAAGTGCCTGGAGGCTCAGCATCACTTGGGTTGTGCCTTGAGGCTCAGTATCCCTCAAACATCCCTTGAGGCGTCTCCTGCAGTTCAGCGATTGCCCACACTGAGAGCAGGGTGTGCACACACAATCCTGGCCCCTCGAAGACAGAGCCACTCCTGCCTCTGCAGCAGCATCTCCTCAGGGCAGGGCACTGAGGGTGGCGCTGCCTTTTGTGCCTGTGCCAAACCAGAGGAGGCAGAGGACAGTAAACACCTTCCTCTCTTTCCAAATAATGACAGGTCCCAAGCTCTGCTGATTTTGGAAGGCAACCCCTGAGGAAGCCCAGCCTAAACAGGGTTTGATTTGCTGTTGACAATCCAGACGATTACATCACCTGGTTGGTGCCTGGCCTGTCATTAGGGCCCCTGCAGATGGTACTTTTCTGGAGCTGACACAGACATGCTCATCACCAACCCAATCAGCACATGCACTCCTGGGCCTGTCCCCAGGGACCTGACACCACGCTGGGACCCTCCACAAGGCCACTCTCACTGGCACTCATGGGGTCCCTTATTGCCCCAGAAGGGCACATGGACCCAGGAAAGAAGTTCTCTGGGGTCACTGCCATGGGCCTTGTCCCTGTAAAGCAGTTTGGCTCTGCCATCACTCCCAGCACTGCCATTTTCCCTGTTCCTGCCATCATTCCTGTCCCTGTCATGATCTTCAGCACTGCCATCCTCCCTGTCTGTGCCATCAGCCCCAGCACTGGCATCATCCCTGGCACTGCCATCATCCCTGGCACTACTGTCAGCCCCAGCCCTTCTATCAGCCCCAGCACTGCCATCATCCCTGGCACTGCCATCATCCCTGGCACTACTGTCAGCCCCAGCTCTGCCTCCAGCCTCTTCAGCACAGGCAACTGGCCCAGGCAGGGAATTTTGCTTCCTGCAGACAAAGTCTGGCACCTCTGGGCTATTCTGTGTGTGACTCAGGGAGCTGGGCTGGGTCACTATGCCCTCCCCAGGGTCAGCAATGGCTCTTGTCTCTGTGCCCAGCCAGCCTCACATTGCCCACCAATCCCCTCCTCCCTGCCAGGGATGGGGATACGGCCCAGAGCAGGGTGTTCCTGTCACTGCAGACTGAGTGAGCCCAGTCTGAACAGAGCCCTGTGGGGAAAAGCCAGGGCTGTCCTGCTCCTGGGGCACCTCACTGCTGTCACACAGGGTGGGCTCCAGCCCACCACACCACCGTGGTCAGCAGGTAGGTGAGTGATGCAGGTGATCCCTTGGCCTCATCTGAGAAGGGACCAACACCCCAAGGGGCACAGGCAGCAGGCAGGGCTGGCACCAGGGTCTGCCTCTGCCTTTGCAGCGTGGGATCCCTGGGGCTGTCGGGAGGCAGGAGGAGGGGCGGGATGGTGCCAGGGCTGGGGAGGATGGGCAGCCCCAGCCTTGGCACTGAGCAGCCTCCTGGGGCTCTCTGCCCTCTCTGTAAGGGACAGCACAGAGCAGGTTTGTGGCATTGCCAGCGCTCAATAATCTCCACCCTCAGTTTGTTTCCTGTAGAAAATACTCTTCTAGCACCAAATGTCCCTGGATCCCTGCTCAGATGCCCAGCCACGGGAGAGGAGCAGCACAGATGGGAGGGTCCTGCCCCAGAGGAAGCTCCAGCAGCTCTCCAGGCTGGGAGGCCAGCTGGGAATCCCAGAGGACAGTCAGGGCCCAGGTGACAGCTCTCTGGCTGAGACGCAGCACCTGATTGAAGTGGCATTTCTTCTGCCATCATTTAATCTGTGGCTGGGGAGGGGGCTGTGCAGGGGAGAGGGGACTCACCAGTGAGGAGCTGGCACAGTGTGTTGTGTGTGCTTGGCATGGGAGAGGAGGGGCAGAGCTCCCTGGACACGCAGCTTTATTCAGCCCCTCAGCAGCCATTCGTGAGCACACAGATGTGATGAGAACACGTTTAGCTGAAGCTCTGTGGCACCCTGCTGCATCCTGTGAGCCCTGCTCCCTCCTGCCCCCACCCTACCAGGGCTTGGACCCTCATTCTGGTGCTGCCAACCCACCCCCTGGGCTTGCAGGACCTGCCATTGGGAACATCCAGGGCATGCTCTCCCTGTGCTCACAGCACTGCACCAATCCTGCTCTCCCAACCCTGAGAATTCCTTTCAAGTCCTGAGGATCAGCCTCTCCTCATAATCTCTGCTTTGCTTCATCACCAGGTGGAGTCCAAACCAACAGTGCTGAGCTCCCTGTAAAGCTCGACTGGCCCTGCTGCTTGGGGATGAGAAATAGGGGCTCCCTTCCCAGTGTGTAACACCCAGTTCTCCTACAGCTTCTTCATATGTTCTCCTGCCTATTGCTGCTCACCTCTGGCTACTTTATCATGGTGCCTCCAACTTCCTGGAAGCTGGAGCTGTTCTTTGACCTTCAGCCTCAGAAAACTGAGCTGTGAGGCTCACAGAGGTGCATGGTTTTCCAGACATCTTATGCCTGTGACCTGGGTGGTGCAGCACTGGCACAAGTTTCCCATAGAAGCTGTGGGTGCCCCACCCCTGGCCATCCAAGGCCAGCCTGGATGGGGCTTGGAACAACCTGGTCTAATGGAAGGTGTCCCTGCCTGTGGCAGGGAGTGGAATGAGATCATCTTTAAGGTCCCTTCCAACTCAAACCATTCTGTGATTCTATGAATACCACACTGAAGTGGAGATTTCAGCATCCTGGAAGGAGACAGCCAGTCACCTGAAGCTGGCACCGTGACATGCTCCCCGAATTGAGGTCACTCTGTGAGTCCCATCACACCTTGTATGGAGCTTTACTCGGGACTGCAGCCCCCCATTAACTCCCAGCAGTAGCGCAGGAGGCAGGAGGGGCTGAGCCCCGTGTGTGACCTGCCACAGGTCACGTCCTTGGGTACCGAGAGAGCTGCAAAACACAAAGACACACTCCCTGACCTCCCACAAGGCAGCCAACAGAGCTTTCCCCTGCCCCATCAGCCCATCCAAGGAGGGGGTACAGCGGGGGGCAGGGCTGGCAGGGGTCCTGGCTCCTCTGGCTCAGGGACCAGCCTCCCCTCCCAGTGTGTGCTGGGAGGCAGCAGGAGATACCTGCCCCAGCTCTGGGGTCGGTGCTGCTGCAAACCCAGACACACACCTGGGAAAAGCAGGGATCCTTGAGGGTTCTGAGGGATTCTGAGACTGAAAGCCATTGGCACACCCCCAGAGGCAGCCTGCTGCTGGGCACCAGCCAGGGACTGCAGTGTGGAAGTCAGTGACACTGCCCTGTCACCGACAGCCTGACTCACCATAACAGCTTCATTCATCAAAGGTGTTCTCACAAATACTCGTTGTGCTTTGGATCTTCCCGACATCCATCCCTGGCTGGGCAAAAGGAGCCCATGCTGCAGGGTCAGGTGCCCCCCGGGCTCCTCTGTGCCACACTGCTGGCAGCAGGACCAGCTTCACGCTGTGCTGGCAGCCACTGCTGCCCTTGGTCCCCAGCACTGGGGTTTATTATTATTATTATTATTATTTAGCTTTTATTCCTGAGTCCCAGCACTTGGGCAGAGCCAGCTGAAGTCAGAACCCGCCAGGGCAGAACCTGTCACATGCCACCGGCAGCCAGAGGGGAGGCTGGGGAATCATTTCCCCACAGAGAGAACCGCCCCAGGAGTCTCCAGAAGCCACAGGGCTGCCCGGATGGCTCAGGGGCTCCTTCCTGAGGACTCCCAGCCCCTACAGCCCCCGTTATCTCCATCTCACTGCTCGGCTGCATTTGGGATCACATCCAGTTGCATGCCTGAGGGGGTCCTGCTGCTGAGCCCCCCGGCTGCCCCACTGCTCCTGCCTGCTCCCCGGGCATGTTCAATGTCACCTTCGTGAGCCGCACTGGGAGCGGCGGGAGCCGGGAAGGCACAGATTGTGCAGCTCTGGGGGCGAGAGGGGCCGGAGGCTCCCAAACCTCTGATCCTGCACCAGCACCAGCTCCAGAGACATCTGCTGACATTCAGAGCCATGGGCTCGGATGCACAGAGTCTGCATTAGCACGGTTTGCAGCAGGGAGATCGGAGCCTTCTGTTTGTTTTTACAAATGGGAAGAAACCCCCCCGTTTAGCTGCAGTCCTTCCTCATTCCCGGTGGTGACCAACCAGCCAAGCTCCTCCTTGGCTGTCAATGTGCCTGCTCCCAGTGACTCACCTGCCCAGCCCAGGTGTAGCCCTGCTTGGTCCATCAGGGGGTTTCCTCCCTGCCCATTCCAGCGTGATGAGAAGGGGCTGTGGTGGTGGGTGCCAGCTGTGTGGGGGGCAGCAAGCTGGGAGGGGGCTCTGTGGAGCCAGGGCCACCAGCTCAGCCCTGCCCAGCCTGGAGTGGGGCCTCTTTATCCTGCCAGCCCAGATGGTGCTGCCTGGGGTAGTGGAGCAGCACAGGGGTGTGACAGCAGTGACTCTACAGATCTAAAAATAGCCTCTCCAGTCCCACAGTGGACCCCCCGACACCCCCACCTGGAGCCAGACCTGCTAATTGCTCCAGTGCCTGCAGACAGCAAACACAAGCAAACACCCAGGGATGGAGCTTGGGCAGCTCTGGCAGAGCTCTGTGTTGTCTTATTTGGGAAGAAAAGCCACAGAGCTCCCCTGCAAGGCTCAATCTCCACAAGATGCTGCTGACCAGGGTTTGGCAGTGCTCATGCCAACAGCCAGCAAGACTGATGTCCCCAGAGCAGCCTGTGAGTGTCACCAGCATCCCTGCTCACCTGGGCAACCCTCCCTGCATGGTGGATGGAGATGCTCAGGCTCTGGCTTGACCTTCCCCTTAAGAGCCCCAGCTGATGGCAACTGTCCCTGGGCTTTCTGCAACTCTTTGGGCTCTGCCACAACCCACAGTGAGCCATGGGAAGTCATCCTGGAGGAGAGTCCTTTGTCAAGCCTTGCCTTGTGCTCACAGCTGGCCAAGAGCTGTGCCAGGGGCCAGCCCATCGTGTGGCACCAGGTGCCATGCTGTGCCCCAGCTCTCTGGGTGGCTGAACGCAGGCACAGAGCTCTGTTGGTGATCCAGGTCAGGCTCACAGCCCACACACCTTGCTGAAGGGATTGATTGTTTTTGCATCAGGACAACACTCTGTGATCAATGGGATCAGTGGGCTATGCCATCACTGCCAATTACTGAATAATGTTACCTCACACAGTTCATCAACTCCCACTCCAATCCCTCCAAAAATGCACTGTTTTGCCTTGCTGTCAATGGGCAGGAATTTCATTCCAGATGATTTCTCCCAGGGACTTTGCTTTCTCGGGTCTCCTCCACAAATCCACCAGGCAATCGCATCAGCAAGACCCAGAGGTTGTTCTGGCCAGAGATTCTTCCAGCAAACGGCCACTAACCCTGTGCCCTTGGCTGGATGTGCAGCAGCTGCAGCAGCACAATGTTTAATGAGGGCAAAGGGGATGGTGTAGCTTGTGAGTGCTCAGTGTTTCACCCCAGAAGAGATGAAGGACAAGAACCTTGTCTGGAAGCTCTGGGGGAGATTTACAACTGATAAACAGCAAAGGAAAGGATCACCTATGGCCTTCACAACACTTGCCTCAGCAGTTTCTTGTCAGACTTGAGCTAATTTTCCCCTTTTGGCCACTGTGAAACGTAAGTATGAGCCAAGCAGGGACAGAAAGAGCCCTAGCACCATGGATAAAACATTGCTCAATTCACCCCTGCCCTGGGCAGGCTGTGCCAGTGCCTGACCACCATTCCCGGGAAGAAATTTTCCCTGATATCCAACCTGAACCTCCCCTGGTGCAGTTTGAGGCTGTTTCTTCTTCTCCTGTCCCTTGTTCCCTGGGAGCAGAGCCTGAGCCCCACCTGTCCCCATCCTCCTGTCAGGGAGATGCAGAGAGGGAGATGTTCCCCCTGAGCCTCCTTTTCTCCAGGCTGAGCCCCCCCAGCCCCCCCAGCAGCTCTGCACCAAATCTGTGCCCATAGGGACAACACCAATGGCTCGTGCTGTACAGAGTCCCCTCCCTGCCCCGGGAGTATTGGCAGCTTTTGGACCCACTAGAGATGCCAAATGTGGACTGGCAGCTCTCTTGAAGAGATCCCACTCCTCCACGTGTTTCCAGAGGAGCACAGACTGAATCACAGAATGACAGACCATCCTCAGTTGGGAGGGACCCACAAAGACCACCAAGTCTGGCCCTGCACAGACACCCCAACAATCCCACCCTGTGCCTGAGAGTGTTGCCCAACCCCTCCTGGAGCTCTGGCAGCCTTGTGGCTGTGCCCACTGCCCTGGGGAGCCTGGGCAGTGCCCACCACCCTCTGGGGGAAGGACCTTTCCTGATACCCAGCCCGTGACCCTCCGAGCTCCTGAAACCCTGCGCTCTGTTGGGTTGGCATCGACTCAGAGCTGGCAAAGGGGGAGATTTCCAAATTGCCTGGTGGTCAGACATTCTCTCCACCACCCTCCTGTGCTCCCAGATCACTGGCATGACTCATGATACTATATATATTTGTACATATAAATTTGGAATCAAGTCATTAAACCCCTGCTTTCCCTGCGCGGCTCCAGGTCTGCCGGTGTTCCCGCCGCTCTCACGTGTGCAGGGGCAGCCCAAATGCTCTCCCAGCCCTGCTCTGGCACCACAGAAGGAGGACCAGGGGGATTTCCAAGACTGGCAGATGTGTGAGAAGCTCTGGTAGCCTGCAGACAGCATGGCACTGAGGGCCATGCCAGGGGTGACCACTGCACTGACAGGGAGGAGAGGAAAGGAGCAGAGCAAGACAGTGAATGGCTCCCAAAGCAGTCCCTGTGCCTGGTGGCTTTACTTGGGGGTTTCACAGCCCACTGAACTTCTCATGCCTTGGGAGCAGCCTGCAGGGTCACAGCCTGTCCCCTGAGACCAGACCTGGCTCTTGACACCCTTTATTCTACTCTGGACACCACTCACCTTGCCAAGCACATCCCAGGAGGTCCTGAGGCCCCACCACTTTTGTGGAGCACAGGGACACAGGGTCCTTCTTTCAGAGGTAAAATTTTACTCCTCTGCCTGAGACTAAAAAATGTAGAAGCCCCCAAGAGGTTCCACAGCTGCTCCTGCTCCACATCCCCCTGGGATGTGACATTCTGGCCTCTTGGGAAGCAGTCCCTTTCACCCCAGCACACAGGACACTGTGTGTTTGGCTTTAAGCAGGTGCTGCTGTGTGGGGGGTTTAGCAGATACCTGAGATGGTGCACCTGTGTAAGAGCTTTGCTGGGGGTGACCCACAGAAGGAAGGGGCTAAACATGGACTAGTGGGTGGAGGAGGCATGGGGGAGATGTGGGACAGTGCTGGGGTTGCCATGTCAGTGATGGAGCTCTCAGCAGTCTAACCAAACTGAAGGCCCAACTAAGTCAGAATCACAGACTAGTTTGGGTTGAAGGGACCTTAAATCTCATCCCATTCCATCCCCCTGCCATGGGCAAGGACACCTCCCACTAAACCAGGTTTCTCCAAAATCCATCCAGCCTGGTCTTGGACACTTTCAGGGAAAAACTCCCAGAGCAGACCCTCTGTGAATCTTCTGCAACTCCACAGACAAAGAAATAGAGCTTCTGGTGACCCTTGTGCTTGGCAGACTGTGTCCATGTGGTCCCCTCCAGCAGATGGAGGAGGGCTTGGGCTCTCTGAGATGAGGCTGCACAAACATCTCCCTCCCCTCATGGCTCTCCTCACCCAACACCACACACACTGGCAGTGCTGGGATGTTGTGCTCTTGGCTTCCACTGAATTATGGTGCAGACACTGCTTCCCAGCCTCTGTGGGATGAGATGGTCACAGAGGGGCCGTGGCTCCTCTCCAGAAAGCTTTCCCACCAGGACCTGGGGAGCACTGTTCCCAGCACTGCTCTCTCTGGCTCTGTGGCTCAGCTCTGCTGCTGCCAGAGCCTGGTGTCACGGGGGCTGTTTGTTTCCCAGCATGTTACTCACTGATTTGACTCTCCAGCCAAGGGAGCTTTGCAAATAATAATAAAAAAGGATGAATGGCTAACCAGGACTGTCAAAGATGGGCTAGCACCTGCACTGCTGGCAGCACAAACACATGGCAGGCAGTGGGCTGTATCCCAACCCCTTCCTCTCCTGGAGGGGGCTGCCCTTAATCAGAGTCAGAGAGTGGTTTGGGTTGAAAGGGAACTTATATATAATCTCATTCCATCCCCTGCCATGGCAGGGACACCTCCCACCAGCCCAGGTTGCTCCACGCCTTGTCCAACCTGGCCTTGGGCACTCCCAGGGATGGGGCAGCCACAGCTTCTCTGCCCAACCTGTGCCACTGCCCCACCACCCTGATCAGACCACTGGGCACTGACCATCCCCACCATCAAATAGCTCAGCAAAGCTGGTTCTCCCAAACAGCCTCTCCTCTCATGCTGTTGTGTTGAGGGTTTTGCCCTCCCTACAGCAGAAACTCCTAGATTTATGCCTGCTCTCAAAACACCTTGCCACGACAGTTGGGGTATGATGCTGTTAGCATCGTTCTGGACTATAAAAAACAAGCCCTGTCTTTCACCAGCATATGGTTCTCCCTGTACAACAACAGACACCAGAACTTTCAATTAAGTTTCTGGAAGCGGTGCTGAAGCACACATGACTCATTTCACAAGTGCACTAACAAGTGAAATGATCCTCTCTTTTGCCAGCTCTCCCCTCATCGGGAAACAAACAGTATCTGATGTCTTTCTATCTTTTTTCCTTCTACATTGATGAAAATAACACCCTTCTCTGTCGCTGCTGAACTGAGGTAGAAATGGTCCAGCTAAATATTCTAATATTTGCTCCCAGCCCTGCCAGCACGGAGCTGACTCACTGCATGGCATGTGCTGCTCCCTGAGGATTGCTCTGAGCACAGCGAACAATTAGCTGGTTCATTCATCCCAGCTTGAGAATGGCAGAGAGTTACAGGACCACAGGCACGCTCCTGATGGGAGGGATTTATCAACACTCGGAGCTGTTGCTCCTGTAATTAATCTCATGCTCTTTCCACACACACTCACCCTCAGCCTCTGCTCACACTCCCGCTCCCAACTCCCCAGCACCAGGTTTTTTAGGCTCAGAAAGGCATAGAAAGAATTTTGATTTCTGTTCAGTGATACAGAATTGATCAATATGTCATCTGGGGGCTCTGGTCCCCAGCATTGCTTAAATTCTGCCTGTGGCTCCCGTGGGGCAGAGCACAGAGATCTGGTCCCAGCCCCAGCTCCACTTTGTGATGCCCACGGGCCAGCAGAGCCCTGTGACAACGATGCCACACACACACCCTGCTGGCACCCACGAGCCTGTTCCCACACCAGCCCAGGGAGCTGCTGGATCATCCCTGGTGTGCCCACAGGCAGTCCCATGCCCCAAGGGCAGATCCCTGTGCCTCCATCTCTGGGCCTTGGGTGCAAACAAGGGAGCATCCTCATCCCCTGGGCCAGGCTGGGGACACAGGGCAGATCGTTTGTCGAAGGTTTGTGGTGAGCATGAGAGCTGTGGGGTCTGGGATTCCAAGGTTATGTGGTGAGTGTAAGAGCTGTGGGGTCTGGTGGGGTCTGGGATTCCAAGGTTATGTGGTGAGCATGAGAGCTGTGGGATCTGGTGGGAATTGGGTCTCCTGGCATGAGGCTTTAGGAGCTGAAGGTGGAAGCAGTCACTAACCCCTCCAGCACACCTTTCTGCCCCTCCACTGCTGACCTTGTTGCCATCACTCTCCTGCCTTGGTGGCCCCCCAGCACCAGGCACAGCCCAGGCTCTTGCTGTCTCAGGGCTGGTTTGACTGTGAGCTCCTGGCAATCCAAACCCTGCCACAGCCCTCCTTCCAGACACTGCTCAAGAGCACAACAGACACCTGTATCCCCCAGATCACAGGGAGAAGTTGGCACATACCTGGCATTTCTGCACATCCTGGCAAAAGACATAACTCCTGGGACTTTCTGCCTCTCATTTTCTCCCTCCCAGGTCTCTAGACTTGGGCTCCAACTGGAGATTTATATTACTCTGTGTTGATTGCTATAGTTATTGCCAGTGTGAAGATGAACACAGCACTGAATTCAACAGCAGCATCTTTGTAACTACCACCCAAAAATATGCCATGGAACCCGAGGGGAAGGGGGGATGCTCAGGTAAGGATGGGAGGGACCACTCCCAGTGTCCCCAGCAATTGCCCCCCGTGGATCAGAGGGCAGCACCCCATGGCCTGGCTGGCTGTGGGGAGCTGTCCCGTGGCTGCAGAGGGCTGGTCCTGCCACCCTGCTGCCAACCTGAGCTGGTCACCCTGCTGGGAGAGGACAAACATCCCCCACAGCTGCCATTGCTGCTTTTGGGGTGAACTGCATCTCTCTGGATGGATCCCCCACATCCATAGAGATGTCCTCCCCCAGCAACCCCGAGCTGAGGTGCCCACCACCCCATGTCCGTGCCCACCACCCCATGCCTCCGTGTCACATGTGCACGGACACCAGGAGGCTGATGGCACAGAGCACACCTGTGAGTCACACAGTCCCACAATGGTCTGGGTTGGAAGGGACCTTAAAGCTCATCCCATTCCAACCCCCTGTCCTGGGTCGGGACACCTTCCACTAGGAATGTGTGTCCACCTTTACAGCCCAGGGACTGTGTGAGGTGCCTGGGGACACAGCCTGAGCCTGGCCTGGGGTGCCAGAGTCCTGCTGGGCTCTGGCTCATGGCCCATCCTGCTCTGCTCTCCCTCAGCAGCTCCCCCAGTCCTGGTTGCACGGGCAGACACCCAGGATGCCCGCACTCCTGCTCACCAGCCCGTGCTGGCCAGGAAGGGCAGCTGTCCCAGTAACTTCCCAGCTGTGTGGCTCAACCACCCCAGTTTTCAGCGTAGGCTCAGGACCTGCAGGGAACAAGGCCCTGGATGGACACCAACCCTTTGTGCTTCCCCACTTCCCAGAGTGCCCCAGCCCTTGGGGCTCACACTGACGTGCTGGGGCCTTGGTGCCCAGTGCCATCAGTCCCTACTGCTTCCAGTGGCTCTGCACTGGCTGGGCAGGGGCACACACACGGATGGGGTGGTGGGCACGGACATGGGGTGATGGGCACAGACATGGAGTGGTGGGCATGGACATGGGGTGATGGGCACAGCCACAGCCACGGGGTGGTGGGCACAGCCATGGGGTGGTGGACACCCACATGGGGTGGTGGACATGGACATGGGGTGGTGGGCACAGACATGGATGGGGTGGTGGGCACAGACATAGGGTGGTGGGCACAGAGATGGAGTGGTGGGCACGGACATGGGGTGGTGGGCACGGACATGGGATGGTGGGTACAGACATGGGGTGGTGGGCACAGACNCATGTGACACGGAGCCATGGGGTGGTGGGCACGGACATGGGGTGGTGGGCATGGACATGGGGTGGTGGGCACCTCAGTTTGGGATTGCTGGGGGAGTTTCCCAGTTGTTGGTGCCACCCTCACCTGTACCAGTGACTCAATCCTGACAACTGAGCCAAGTGAGCTCACGGGTTGCAGGAGCTGGGGATGTTCTTCATGGAAAGACACTGGCACAGGCTGCCCAAGGCAGAGGTGGAATCACCAGCCCTGGAGGGATTTCAAAGGCGTGCCCATGTGGCACTTGGGGACATGGGTTAGTGGTGGGCCTGGCAGTGCTGGGGGAATGGTTGAACTTGATCTTAGAGCGCTTTTCCAACCTTAATGAGTCCATGATTCTATGAAATTTCCGTGTAAGAGCTGCCCAGCCTTCAGTTCCCCCCCCCCTCCCCGAGCCAATGCAAATGCCCCTGGAGCTCAGGGGTTGGGACAAGGACCTTCTGCCTGCCCCACTGGCTGCACTCCCCTCTCTCAGTCCCCCAAAACTTCTGCAAGTGTCTCCAGGAAGGTGCCGTGGTCAGGGCGAGGTGACACCTTCCTACAGTGTGCCCTGACCGAGGGGGAGCATCTGGTCTGGAGATGATGAATCTGGTTGCTTCCATTAAATACCAGGGGAAGGGCTTAGGACAAAAACTGGGGAGGGGTAGCTCAATTTGAAAGGATTTTGTTGACCTGCAGGGAGTGCTGCTGTGGTGGGGGTTTTGGGCTGGCCCATCTTCTGTTCTTCAACATTAAACATGCTGGTCTGAAACGGTGACGTTTTGGTTTTAACACTGAAACCTCACAAATGAAAAGAAAATGAGCACTAGCAGGAGAAGCAGAGGATGCCCAGGGGTCTTCAGCTTTCACTGGATTAAAATCTCCAGAGTGGAAGTTTTGGGTTTTATTTTGTTCAGAAGGGTCACTGTATTGTTAACCAGACCAGTTCCCTCTGTGCCTCCCAGTTCTGTCCCAGGGAATCTGCAGAAGGATCACCGAGTCCAGCTCCTGGCCCTGCCCAGGACACTGCCAAGGCTCACATGAAATGATTTCACCCAGTAAGAGCTCACCTGGGCCAGGGTGAGAACCTGAAACTTGGTGCTTGGCTGGAGCAGAGCAGAGCAAAGTGAGGCCCCCCCCAGCCCTGCTCAGACTCCCACTGCCAAACCTGGGGCAAATCCCCACTCCCCTCGCCCTGCACATGAGAACTTGGGACTGGATGAACGGGAAAGAATTGAAATCAGCTCAGAGGCAATCCCGAGGCCAGAGGAGAGGCAAAATTAAGCAGCTTATTATTTTTATTTAATGCCCGTATTGTGCACCCAGATGAATAATTGGTGTGTGGGGCTCCGTGTGCGGGGCTGTTATGAAGTTTAATTCATTAGTGCTTGTAAAGTGCCTCGAACTCGTGAGATGAAAGGTGTCCTCTGAGTGCCAAGAGCTGTTACAGCTCCAGCACTGCGGATCTTTAATAAGGATATTGAATGACTCCTCTGAGCCAGCACATTGCTTTTTAACTTCTTTATGGTTGTTTTTACAAGCGGCATCCTAGAGAGCCAAAAAAGTAAAAAAGTTGAAAGCAAAAGCCCTGTCAGAGCACACACAGCTGGCTCTGCACAGCCACAGACTGGGGGGTGGCGCTGCCACCCTCAGCTGGCTGTTTGTGGGGACCAGTCTGAGGGGGCTGTCACCTCTGCAGTGAGCGAGGGCTGTGACAGCTCGGGGACTGTCACTGGGTGGATCTGAGAGGGGCACTGGGGAGGGACAGAGGGAGGGCTGGTGGCAGTGGGGGCTGCTGGTTGGGTGTCTGATTTGCCTGCAGGGTCACAGCCCAGCAGCCTGGCTTGTCCCCATGCCATGGGTTTGAGTGGTGTGTGGGGAGGTGACAGTGGAGGCCTTCCAGCCAGCCCTGCCATCTGCCCAGCCCTGCCATCCATTCGCCCAGCCCTGGCAGGCTGCTCTCACCTCCCCTGGCACAGCCTGGCAATGGGCTGATTGGAGGATGAGTGGTTTTCATGGAATCACAGAATGGTTTGGGTTGAAAGGGACCTTAAAGATCACCCAGTGCCACCCCCTGCCATGGCAGGGACACCTCCCACTAGCCCAGGTTGCTCCAAACCCTGTCCAACCTGACCTTGAACCCTTCCGGGGATGGGGCAGACACAACTTCTTGGGGCACCCTGTGCCAGGGCCTGCCCACCCTCCCAGGGAACAATTCCTTCCCAATAGCCCATCTAACCCTCTGGCAGTGGGAAGCCATTGCCCCTTGTCCTGTCATGCCAGGCCCTTGTCCAAAGTCCCTCTCCAGTTCCCTTGGAGCCCCTTTAGGCACTGGAAGGGGCTCTGAGGTCTCCTGGGAGCCTTCTCTTGTCCAGGTGAACATGCCCAGCTCTCCCAGAGGCTGCTCAGGATGTCTCCTGAGAGCACCATTTCTCTGCTCAGCTCAGCCAGTGGCTCCATGACAAACCAGTACCCCTGGCCAGGCTGCACGAAGCCCAGGCACAGGGACCCTTTGAACAGCTGCTTCTTCCACAGCCACCATCCTGCTGCTCAGTCATCTGGGAAGGAACCTTGTTCAGGAATCCACAGAAAACCCTTTCCTGCCTTAGCCAGGCAGGAAGAGCTTTCCCTACCCAAAGTCCCACCTATGGCATCTCCAATCCCTTCTGTATTTCCCACCAGCCGCCAGGGGCTTTAAAAAACAAGGCTTTAAAATGTCCCCCTGGGAGGAGCGTGGCAGGTGCTGATGAAGGATGAGGGACAGGGGAAAACTCCAAACAGGAAAGTGGCAACTTATTCCACTGAAGGAAAAATGGCCCCTTCAAGGGAAAGCCATGACCTCCTCACCTGCCTTCCACTCATCCTTCTTCAAATGTTGCTGCAACCAGCAAAACTCTGCCATTACCCTCAGAGCCTGAGTGGCCAGATGGCTCCATAAAGGAAGCATCTCTCTGCCTTGGCAAGCCAGGAATGTGAGAGCCTCCCCTCTGCTCAGAGGAGAGAAGGATTCATCCTTGGCTTTAATTATCCCAAAGCCTCCTTACTTGGAGGAAAATAAAATATTTATCAGGGACTTGTGGCTCTGGTGAAGGAGATTATACTAAAATTAAATTTTTAGATGCCTGTTAAATTTAATTGGCTTTACTGTGGGGCAGTCTCTGCCTCTGAGAATGAGAAGGCTTCCTCTGACCAGCACTAGCCTGGCCCCTGCAGGGATGTCCTCCAGCACCCCCAGTGCTGCCCAGAGACCAGCCCAGGCTGGTGTCCTTGTGCCACCAGCTCCATCCCAGTCTGACAGCACTGCCTGCCTTCTGTCCAGTCATGGCACTGGCAGCCACTGCCCTTCCCTGTGCCCCGTGGGCATGTGGGCAGCTGTGGCACGGATGGGCACCACAGAGGCTGATTCATGCAGGAGAGGGTGGAGCTGGGCAGCACTGTTGGGTCATGCCTGTCCTCAACGGGGCTGGGACTCAGCCCAACTCCACAGCCCATCCCCAGCTCCACTCACGTCACCTGATGGAGGTGGCAGGTCCTCACAGCTGCTCAACACATGCCCCTGAAGGAGCCTGCCCTGGGAAATGTCCCCAACTTACCCGTGGGATTTCCATGGACAGCCTTTGGCTCCCTCCTAGTCCCCATTCCTTACTGAAATCCATCTCACTCCCAAGGCTGAGCCCAGCTTGCTCCTGCCCTGGCAGTGCCCCCCTTGGCCAAGGTGCCTGGGACAATGTCCCCCTGAGCAGAGGAGCTTCCTCCAGACACTTGGAAAACTGCATGCCCTGGGATGGGGTGCTGTGGTGTCACCACGGGCACCCATGGGCACTGTTCCCTCTGGGGAGGAGCTGGGGGCCACAGGTCAGATTATAATGACTGAACTGCTCGTTATCCTGTGCCAGCCTTGTGGAAAACTCGCTCCTCCTCTCCCATGTATATGGACTGATGTGCTGCAGTTCTCTCTCTGCTGGGAGTGATGCTTCATGCCTGAACAGAAGCCAATGCCAGTGAAACTGCTGTCAGAGGGATGGAGACCCACTGACCTGCTGGGCATGTTCCTGCCAGGCAGCTTTTCCCAGCTGTGCCCTGCCAATTTGAGCACCGGTTTAGCTGGGAATCCAGATCTCCAGGCTCCTGCTTCTTACCCTCATGCTCTGCTTTTCCCATTAAGGCTGACAGCTTTGCCAGAGCTTGTGAAACACGATTTCATTTTGCTCTTATCCCTGGAGCAGAAATGCACAAGTGGCAGGGAAAGAAATCTGGATAGGCTGAACCACAACTTGGAAATCCAGAGGGATTCAGGTCTAGCATGACAGGGCTCAGCCAGCAGCCTCACTGCCAAGTGAAATCCTACACTGAGATCAGAATCAACCCAAGGAGTTTGGAAACACATCCTATCCCCCCCATGCTGTGCTTGGGCTCTAAGCCCCACATGTGCCCCCCCAGTTCCCTGCTCTCCCCAGATGTGCTGCCTTTCTAGTCATTTAATGGTTTCCTTTTCCCAGCCAGCCCTGTCCATGCAGTTATTTCCCTTCAGCATTAATGTCCCCAACTCCAAAGGCTTTCCAAAGGCTTACACGGACATCAAGGAGGTAACCCTTCCCTTTCCAGCAGGCAGGGACGTCCCTGGCATCAGCAATGGATTAAACAGAGACATCAAAGGACCCGTCGGAGCCGATGCGAGCAGGGGGAGGCAGAGACGTTCTGAGGCCCAGCAGAGTCTCTCTTATTTAAAGGGGACAAATCCTGCTAAGATTTCTCCTTCCAGGGACAAGAGGATGGAAGCATGGGGGGCCAGAGGCACGGCTGAGGGTGGCAGCACTCACTGAGTCCCCCCCGGACAGCTCAGCCCCACATCCCTGGCCAGGACACAGAAGGCACAGTGTCTGTGCCGCAGCCTTGCCCCGTCCTCCTCGAGGTGTGCCCCGTCCCTGCAGAGAGACAAGGCTCACCCAGAGGAACCAAGAGGCCTGGAGGGTCACAGATCCCATTTGCAGCGCCCTGGGATGGAGCAGCAGGGGCAGCAGCAGGGGCAGCACTGTCGGAGCTGTCTCTCTAAGAGCCCTGTGATGGCTCCCAACAGCAAGGTCTTCCTTGGCTCGCTGCCCCCAGCCTGGCACAGTAGCAGGGCTGGTGGGGCTGTGGGGGCACAGGAGTGGTGCTGAGGAAGCAGGAGGTGCAGAAGAGCTCCCAGAGCTTAGGACCCACTGTCTTGTTCCCCTCCACCACCACCTTGGTGCAGAGGTCCAAGCCATGGTGCAAGAGGGTCCTGCTGCCCCCGAGGCAGGTCCTGGGGGGACAGACCCTCAGCCACCTGCCCCGGCCCCACTGCAGCCCCTGGGCACCCCGAACTCATGGCAAGCTTGGCAGGCCAAAGGCCAGTTTGATCACACTGGCATAGATGGCAAGGATGGAGAGGATGGCACAGATCAGGAAGAGCAGGGCAAATTTGTTGATGTAGTTGATGCCCACAAAGATGACTGTGGCTGAGCAGGTCAGCACAAGGGTGCCGTGCATGCCCGTCAGGAGGGTTTGTGCCAAGCCCACGCTGGGCTCTGCTGCACCCCACAAACATTAGCAGGCTCCCCTGAGCCACCTAAGAGCAACCAGCACACTGACCTGGCCTTGGAGAGGGGATTGGCTCCCCATCAGCGAGTTGGTGGTGCTGAGGTTGAGGGTTCCCTGCCCCTGGACATGCTCCTGCACAGCCCTGAGGGTGCCCTGGGACAGTCCATCACCACTGGCCATGGTGGGCATGTGGCCCATTCCCATGCACATGCTGCATTCCCTCTTGGCTCAACACAACCCTTGGATTCTAAAGACACTCCATCCCCTTCTCCAATCAGGCCTTGCTCCCACTAGACCCATGAGCCCACAGGTTGGATACGCAACACAAGCCTGCACAGGATCCATGGAGTGACTGCCTGGATGGAAAGAGTGAGCTCAGTGAATAAAAGTCAAGGCAGGCTCAGGGACATGAGGGGGTTTTGAGAGAAACATTTCAGAGTGTCTTGATTAATTAGTGCTTAAGTGGCTTCAACACCTTGAAAAACTGCCCAAGTCCAACAAGCTGGTCTGTGTGTCCCTGTTTGGGCAGCTTGGCCCAGCCTGTTCTGGCTCCAAGGACTGCTGCACAGGGAGCTGCATGGTTACCCCAACCCCTGCAACCCTCTCCTCATGCCTTGTGGGAAGGTCTTAATACCCACCCTTTCCAAGTGAAACAAATGGAGATGCCAGGGATGGAAGAGAGATGGTGACACGGTGGCATTTCAGGTGACTCTGAACACTAAGATCTTTGAGGGCTGGTGGAGGTGGAAGGGGCACAGTGGGATGGGGAGAGATGATGTGGGAGCCCAGGGCACCACAGGGGGGGATGGGGGGGATGGGTATAGCCATCCCCCAGGGATGGGACTGGGAGATGAGTGCGATGGCTGTGAGAGCCCAGGACACCACAGGGTGGGATAGAGGGAATAGCAGGATGGCTATGGAAGCCTGGGCTATGGCTGTGGCACTGCAGGGCACTCAGGGCTGGCATGGTGGGTATTGCCCCTTCCTCTGGGCTGGTGGTGGGTCCAGGGCTGTCTCTGCCAGGCTGGGCAGGCACCAACAGGACCATGAGTCTTGGAGATGGGCACCTTGAGCCTTGTCAGAGCCCGCTGACCCCAGGGTATGATGGAGGCTGAGCACTGGTGAGCCCTCCCTGTCTGCTGGGAGCTGGGGGACCCTCAGAACAGGGGGTGCCCTCAGCCACAGCTTGGCAGTACCAGGCTGGCACCCATCAGACTGGCTGAATGCAACACCCTCCTCCTGCCTGGCTGCTTGGGCAGTACCCATGGCTTGTCCTGTCTGTGTGAGCCACATCCAGCCCCACATGACCAGAGGGCAGTGACACTGCCTGGGGGGTGGGGTGTTGGCCCCAGTAAGCAGTGGAGGTGAAGGGAGCATGAAAGGATCCCAGGGAATCCTCCCCAGTACTGATCTCCAGGAAGAATCGTGGGGGAAGGAAGGATGAAGGATGCTAAAGGATGGAGTGATCCTCCCCAAGCCTCATGCAGACCCCAGACATCCTGCAGGCAACCAAGAGACACCTAAGCTGGCACCTGGAGAAGAAACCAAGGAGACATTGCAGGAGAAGAACAGAATCTTTCAAGAGGAGGGATTGGGGTGCAAACCTCCCAGCTGGAGGCATGGCACAGCTTACCCCCATCTCTGTAACAGTGTCCCAAGCTCCAAAAGAGCTCCCTGAGCCCAGGAGCAGACCTGGATGAACTCACAGCCTGACAGAAGAAACAGACAAACCCCAGGAATTATTGATGCAGGAATTACAGAAACCTTTTTGGTGGATGGGAACTCCCAAATTTCTCCAAGGAGGTCACTGCAGCCACCAGAGCAGCTGGGCAGTGGTGGGGAGAGCTGGGATCTCTGCCAGGCAGAGAACCCCACCAGCACTGCCCCGGGCACCCCACGAGCCCCCTGCACTCATCTCCACATCGAACAGAAAACAGCAGCAACCACTGGAGATGGAATCCAGTTTTCTGGGGGAAATAAGAATAAAATGGACCATAGTTGCTGGGTGAATGAGTTTATCCCCCACTGGGGCTCTCTCCTTCTCTCACACTGCTGAGATGGCTGATGTTCATGTATTTCCCTCCCTGTCACAGCCAAATGTCCAAAACTGGCATTGGGCACTGCCAGTGTGGGGAGGGACGGGGACAAGGAGTGCAGGTATTTAATCCCAGTCATTCCAGAGGGGAATTACGGACTGTGAAGGACATGCCAATGCACTGTTGGCCTCTCTGTTGGCAGTCCTGTCTGCTGTGAGCTCTTCTGCCCTTCCACAGGTGCTTCCAAGCAAACCACTGATCCAGAATTGTGGCTCCAGGGACAAACATCACACCTTGCCCTGGGCACCCCAAATCACCCCTCAGTCACCAGCCTGGGGTGTCTGGCAGAATGGAGGAGCCTGCACTGTGCCCACGCTGGGATGGTCACAGGGCGTGGGGGCACTGGTGACAGCTCAGGTGGTGGGGCTACCCCAGGGGCACCAGAAGGGCATCTCAGGAGATCCAGGCAGGAATTCCTGATGGGTACACACTGGGATTGGCACTCAGGGTTCACACCAAGCCAGAAGGGAGGACAAACTCCACATCCAAGTCCTGTATATTCCCCTGCTGTGTCCCTTAACTCTGCTCCATAGAAGTGTCAGGATGGCAACAAGGTGAAATTCCTGCAGAAGCTGCAACACCCCAACACCAACAGGTAACAGTTGGTGTTGTTACCTGTGGGAGCACATGGTGTGGGTGAGCCTGACCCACAAGTGTGGGGTGAAGGGGGAGTCAGAACCCATGTGGGGATTTGGGGGGTGTTTGGACACACAGACGGGTGTTTGGGCCCCATAAATGAGGTTCTGGGAGGTGTTTGAGCCCACAGATGGGGTCAGAGAGTGTTGGGCCCCATAAATGTGTGACTGGGGCATGTTTAGATCCATGAAGGGGGGTTTGGACCCCATAGATGAGGGTCAGTGGGTCAGTGTAACCCACAGATGTAGACTGAGGGGTGTTGGGCCCCACAGATGGAGGTGAGGGGGGTGTTGGACTCCACAGATTGGGTTTGGGGGGCGTTTGGACCCAGAGTTGTGAGGTTATGGGGAACAAGGACACATAGATGGGGGTTGGGGGGCATTGGGCTCCATAGATGTGGATTTGAGGGGTACAGGGACCCATAGGTGACAATTTAAGGGGCACCATCAACCCACAGATGGGGCTTGGGGGGGCATTGGGGCCCACAAATGTGGGGCAGCAGAGTTTTGTGTCCATATATAGGGGCCAGGGTGCACTTGGAGGGCACAAGACCAACAGGCAGGCTTGGAGCAGTTCAGGAGTGGGGCCTCTCGTGGGGCAGGGGCCACGCCCTGGCTGATGTGTGGGGCTCCATGGTGGCACTTGAGGCAGACGTGGGGCAGCCACTGACCTTTCCCTCCCCAGCTGGTCACGGAGCATTGCCTGGGCTCAGATTCAAAGGATGAGTGCCAGCACCGTGGGGCAGGGCTGTGGGGCAGGGCTGTGGAGCAGGGCTGTGGGGCACCCCACACACCCCTCCCGGGGCACAAGAAGCTGCTGCAGGAGGTGGAGGCTGTGGCTGAAGCAATCACGGCCTGGAGAGCTGGAAGCATCCGTGTGGGAACAGGGCATGGAGCTGCCTTTGCCGGAAAGGCTTGCAGGTGGGAGCCCAGAGCAATCCTTCCCTCAACAAAACACCTCCTAATCCTATTTTCATGCCTGGCACGAGCCCCGACACGGGTGAGGGTGGCACCGTCCCCTGCAGTGGCACTGGGCTGGCCCTCCCTGTTCCCTCTGCCATCACAGCCTCCCAAAGGACAGGACAATAAGGTTGGTGAAGCCATCTGAGACCATGAAGTCCAACCCCTAACCCGGCATCACCACCACGGTCAGCACAGTCACCAGCAAGTGACCCACCATTATGGGTCCCTGTACCCCACATCCACATTTCTTGAGCACTGCCAGAGATGTGAGCCCACCGTTGCCCTGGGAATCTGTTCCAGTGCCAACCTTTTCTGTGAAGACATTTTCCCTAATTTCCAAGCCAAACCTACTCTGGCACAACCCGAGGACCGAGGCACTGAAAAACTGAATCCTTCCTAGCACAGAAACTCCCTGCAGAATTCCAGCCTCAAGATGACCTTGGCCACGAGGAATTTTCCCAGGCAGCCCAAGCTGGGGCTGTTTTGGGTGTCCTTGGAGCACAATATCCCTGGGCTGGGCTGTGTGGGAAGAGCCCAGCACTGTGGTGGTGTCAGAATGAAGTGCAGTCCATTGTTATCTGTGTTTCTGACCCTCTCCCTGCTCTTCCCTGCAAATCCAATCTCCTTTTTACAATCACATTTGCTTCTTCTTCTTCTTCAAAATAAAAAAAAAAAAGGTTTTTCTCTCTGTCGTTGCCATGTGCAAACCCACACAAACACCAGGAAAAGCCAGCTCTGTCTCTGCAGAGCCCGTGCCCGCAGAGCCCCTGTCACACAGGCAGAGCTGGGAAACAGAGAAAAATAGATTTTCCCTTCAGCCCTTTCAGACACATGACTGAGACTTATTATAGCAGTAACAGGCACAAAGGGTTCGGAGAGGCTGGTCCCTGTGTGTCCCTCCCTTCGCTGAGGAACCCCCTCACCAGTGTAAGTGGGGCAGGTTCTGCTGCCAGCTGTGCCTGGGAAGGAGTCTCCAGTGTGAGGAACCATCAGACTGGGGCCTCACTGGGACGGAGGCCCACACTGTTGGGAAGAGCGTGCTGAGGGACGTGGGGTTGTTCAGCCTGGAGAAGGGAAGGCTCCAGGGAGAGCTCAGAGCCCCTTCCAGTGCCTAAAGGGGCTCCAAGAGAGCTGGAGAGGGACTTTGGGCAAGGACCTGCAGTGACAGGATGAGGAGAAATACCTTTCCACTGACAGTGTCCAAGGCCACATTGGACAGGGCTTGGAGCAACCTGGTCTAGTGGAAGGTGTCCCTGCCCATGGCAGGGGTGTGGAATGAGATGGTTTTTAAGGTCCCTTCCAACCCAAACCATTCAGTGATTCTAGGATTTACCTGGGATTTACAGCTGATTTACCTGGCTCTCAACACAGGGGGTCTTCCTGAGCCACCAGTTTAGCAACCACACAGCACAAAACACCGAAGTCATGTGTGCTGGCACCAGCAGCTCTCCTCCTCCCTCTCCTTCTGCTCCTCCCTCCTCATCCACCACCCCAACACCAGAGGGCCATGGCCACAACACCGTGGGAGGCAGGAGTTTCAGCAGAACAGCCTTTGGGATGATTATCCTTTTATTCACTTATCTCCAAAGGGTTTACAGCCTGAGCACGTTTGGATATTTCCAAGTGCATCTGTAATTACCCAGGTTACCGGGAGGAGGGGAATCGGTGCTGCTGACACTCCATGTGTCCTGTAATTCCTGCCCAGCCAGCTGTGGGTTGTCATGGAGACAACATCTGTCACCCACTTCTTCCCAGACCTGATAAATAACCCTGGTCAGCCAGACTTGCCCCCTTTGGGTTTGTGTCCACCCCAGACTGTTCTCCCCCTTCTCTCTGATGACAGTGTACCCTCAAACAGCAGCCGTGGGCTGGCTCCATTTCTGGCAGCAAGGGGGGAGCATCCCCAAGGCCTGGGCACAGTAACCAACTTACAGTGTGATGCCAAAGAGAACAGTGACAAAAAAGAGACACGGGGCAGGTGTCACTCTTCATTTAATCCTGATGGATCCATTCCAGTGGAGTGGTGGATAATGCAGCTGGGAATACGTGTCCATGTCCGTGTCCAGGGGCTCTCCTCAGACCCTGACTCAGAGCTGTGCCCCACTGCCCTTGCTCCCCAGCCTGAGCTGGGCACCTGCTGGGCATCACAGCATCACTGAATCCCAGAATGGTTGGACAGGGGCACCTTCCACTAGACCAGGTTCCTCCAAGCCCTGTCCAACCTGGCCTTGAATAATTCCAGGGATGGGGCAGCCACAGCTGCTCTGGGGGCAGCCTGTGCCAGGGCCCCACCACTTGGGCACCATCTCCCCCAGCCCCTGCCCAATGCACCCAGCCCTCAGCAGGCAGAGCCCTTTGGTGTGTCTGGCAGAGGCCAGCAGGATTCTCACCGCAGCCAAAGAAATCCCAAACTGGCCAAGATCAGAATCCTCCCTCTCCAGCCCTCCCTGCCTTTGGCTCCCAGCTGCAACCCTTTCCTTCCACCCCCCTGGATCCTCTGCCCAGAGCACCTCAGGGTGCTGGCCAGTGGGTTCTGCCCCCACTGAGCCCTCGCCAGGGCTCAGCACAGGGTGGTCCCAGGGCTGTGGGGATTGGGATGGGCACTGCTTTGGACATGGGACTGCTTCTGGGCCAGTGCACCCCACACTCCATGGCACTGCAGAGCCATGAGAAAGAAACAAGCTCCAAGAGAGAGATCCAGGGACAGAATTCCCTGCCTGCCTGCCCTGGTCCATGGGAGTGAGCTCTGTGGAGCTGCAGGTCTCAGCTGGGTCAGGATGGCCCCAAAGGACTGCACCAAGCAGCAGGTATGGATTAGGAATGGGGAAGAAGCTCCAGCTGTTCCTTCAATGAGGGATCCAGCCTTTGTTACCCCTGGGTACTCCTCTGCTCACATCCAGACCAGAAGTATTGCTCCTGGTCCAGCACACTGCTCATCCCAGTGGCCACCAGGCACTGTGTTGGGGTGAGCAGCCTGTCCCCCAGTTAGTCTCTGCACCCCCACTGGGTGCTCAGCCTGGCCAGGGGAGACATCAGCTCCCACCTCCTTCCTGGGGCAAAGAGGCATCTGGTCTTTTCCTCCCTTAATATCCTTCCCTGGCTGCCTCCAGGGCCTCAGGACCCTCTGCCATCCAGACACTACCAGGATATCCCCAGTGTCCCTGTCCCCAAGCCCAGGCCCTGCTGTTCCAGGGCCGAGGAGGAGCGTGGTGAGTGTGGGCAGGCACTCCGAGAGCCCTGGCCGGCAGGAGCTGTTTGAACATCTAATTAGATGCCAGCAAACCTCCTGGATGGTGAAGCTCCAGCCCTGCCACCCCCTCAAGACATCGTCCATGCCTGGATTGCTGTCTGATTCCCATCTCCATAATTCACCCTAATCCTCAGCAGTGACTCCAGCAGGGAGGCTCAGCTCACGGCTCACTGGGTTTGATCCCCACTCCAGCGGCGCTAACGAGGCTCATGGCACAGAGCACGAGCACATGGATGGCTCCCAGGCAGGGATACAACATCCAGCCCACCATCTGCTTTCAACCCACTCCACTCTTCCACCCTCCCCCCAAACGTGGCACTGGGGGGAGACCAAAACCCAAGGGAGGAAGGGGAGGGCAGAAAG
>VXBX01001819.1:130400-140919 GCA_013400415.1 Scytalopus superciliaris
CAGCCAAAGAAATCCCAAACTGGCCAAGATCAGAATCCTCCCTCTCCAGCCCTCCCTGCCTTTGGCTCCCAGCTGCAACCCTTTCCTTCCACCCCCCTGGATCCTCTGCCCAGAGCACCTCAGGGTGCTGGCCAGTGGGTTCTGCCCCCACTGAGCCCTCGCCAGGGCTCAGCACAGGGTGGTCCCAGGGCTGTGGGGATTGGGATGGGCACTGCTTTGGACATGGGACTGCTTCTGGGCCAGTGCACCCCACACTCCATGGCACTGCAGAGCCATGAGAAAGAAACAAGCTCCAAGAGAGAGATCCAGGGACAGAATTCCCTGCCTGCCTGCCCTGGTCCATGGGAGTGAGCTCTGTGGAGCTGCAGGTCTCAGCTGGGTCAGGATGGCCCCAAAGGACTGCACCAAGCAGCAGGTATGGATTAGGAATGGGGAAGAAGCTCCAGCTGTTCCTTCAATGAGGGATCCAGCCTTTGTTACCCCTGGGTACTCCTCTGCTCACATCCAGACCAGAAGTATTGCTCCTGGTCCAGCACACTGCTCATCCCAGTGGCCACCAGGCACTGTGTTGGGGTGAGCAGCCTGTCCCCCAGTTAGTCTCTGCACCCCCACTGGGTGCTCAGCCTGGCCAGGGGAGACATCAGCTCCCACCTCCTTCCTGGGGCAAAGAGGCATCTGGTCTTTTCCTCCCTTAATATCCTTCCCTGGCTGCCTCCAGGGCCTCAGGACCCTCTGCCATCCAGACACTACCAGGATATCCCCAGTGTCCCTGTCCCCAAGCCCAGGCCCTGCTGTTCCAGGGCTGAGGAGGAGCATGGTGAGTGTGGGCAGGCACTCCGAGAGCCCTGGCCGGCAGGAGCTGTTTGAACATCTAATTAGATGCCAGCAAACCTCCTGGATGGTGAAGCTCCAGCCCTGCCACCCCCTCAAGACATCGTCCATGCCTGGATTGCTGTCTGATTCCCATCTCCATAATTCACCCTAATCCTCAGCAGTGACTCCAGCAGGGAGGCTCAGCTCACGGCTCACTGGGTTTGATCCCCACTCCAGCGGCGCTAACGAGGCTCATGGCACAGAGCACGAGCACATGGATGGCTCCCAGGCAGGGATACAACATCCAGCCCACCATCTGCTTTCAACCCACTCCACTCTTCCACCCTCCCCCCAAACGTGGCACTGGGGGGAGACCAAAACCCAAGGGAGGAAGGGGAGGGCAGAAAGGCTGTGCCCTCGGGTGGGTGGGCTCACACCATGTGCCCCTCTCAGGTCCAAACTGTGGGACTGGGGGGGCTGGGGGGCCCAAGGGGAGTTGGGGTTCTGTGTGAAGGGAGGGGACAGTCCCTGAGCAGAGATGTGGCTTGTGGTCTGATCCACAGGAACAGCCCACCTACCCAGACCCAACACATGGGGACAGGCAAACACGACATGTGTATGCAGCATCCCACCGACACCTCTCCCGGCATCCCACGTGTCTGGAGCTGTCTCTTGTTGTCACACACAGCATGGGGACAGCCCTGCCAGCCTGCCCAGGTATGCCACACGTTGCTCCCACGAGGCAGCACCCCTCTTCCTGCCCATGTCCACTGGTGGGCAGCTGGAGCTGGGGTTCATTCTGCCTGCACAGAGCACCTACCACGGTGTGGGGCATTTACACATCACTCTCACTTCACTGGGCACCACCCCACCCCTCCAGCTGTGTGATGGCAGAGGGGAGGTGAGAGGGACCTTAAATGCCCCCCAAGTTCCTCTCCACAGCCCGTCAGCCCTGAGCATTGGCAGGAGGAGGCAGGATGGGCTTCAGAGAGGTTTCTGAAGAGTCCAGAGCTCAGAGGAGGATGGAGCCTGCCCTGTCACTTGCTGGCAGGATGAGCCCAGGCACC
This sequence comes from Scytalopus superciliaris, assembly GCA_013400415.1. Taxonomy (NCBI): domain Eukaryota; kingdom Metazoa; phylum Chordata; class Aves; order Passeriformes; family Rhinocryptidae; genus Scytalopus; species Scytalopus superciliaris. The sequence goes on from VXBX01001819.1 coordinate 132,281, forward strand.
CACAGCTTGTGCTGCCTCCGTGCTGGGAAGAGACTGGCTCAGAAGAGGAGGCACAGTCACCATCCATCCAGGGACAGCCTCCTCAGCTTTAGGGCTTGTTGGAAAGGGCTTGAGGAAGCGCATCTCTCATGCCCTCCAGCCCTCAAAGCCTGGTGGTGCCTGCACCATCCCGGCTGAGGGAGCCCTGCCACGGCTGGGGATGTGTGAGCAGGGAAAGGTGCTCTGCAGAGGCCCTCAGAGCCCAAATTAGCTGCACTGGGCTCAATCTGAGAGTTTGACAGCGGATGCCAAATTTATTTCCAAACGCACTCTGGAAATGTCAGCGTGCTGGTCGGAAGGAATCGGGTACATGCTCCCTTTTAAATAGCACCAAGCATATGGGAGGAGGATGATTACATTGCTTCCAAGCTGCCAAATTTCTTTTCTGCAGCTAAAAATCTTCCCCAGAATGTCCCAGCCCACAGTGTTTCTCACCACTGAAGGCTGTGCTGAGACTTTGCCATTGACAGTTGTGCTCTGAGCAAGAAAACACATCCCTCTGCTGTGGTCCCAGGGGGTCCCAGCTCCCGACAGCTGGGGGGTCTCCTGACTCCCCTTGGAAACTGCAGCAACTCCTCCCCTCCTGCTGCCCTACCCTGGAGTGGGGGCAGAGCTCCCTTCAGAGAATTCCAGAATGATTTGGGTTGGAAGGGACCTTACAGCCCATCTCTGGGTGTCCCTTAAAGCCACGGGCAGGGACACCTTTCACACTTCAGGCTGCACCAGCACACGAGCAGCCCAGCAGCTGCTTGCAAACCTGAAGGGAGGCAGTGAAAGCCCCTTTAGCTCCTGGGAGACAAATCCCCAGCCTTCCTTGGAATGGCTTCCTGCAGTGTTTCCAGCAGCTGGGACCGCAGTGCTTCCAGCAATGGGTCCCACACAGGTCCTGCTCTGACTCTTTCAGGTGGCAGTGCAGGTGACAGCTCTGGAAGGAGCAGTGTTCCCTCTGCTCCCACTGCCCAGAGATGGGATTCAGGCCCCATGTTCAGCTGGGGGGAGCCAGGGGGGGAAGAGACGGGATTATGCTCTGGATTTGTCAGTCAGCATTGCAGAAGGGAGGCATGTCCTGTCTGGGACAGGGCACCCAGAGCCCAGCAATTCCATCACATTCCCTACAGACCCCCCCTCGTTCTGGGGGGAAGCAGTGGAAGCCACCACAGCACTCTTTTCCCAGGGTCAGCAGCCCAAAGTGTCAAGCAGCAGCACTGATGATGTCCCTCATGCCAGCCCCAGTGAAGGGGTGACCTTGGGATCCCCCAAACCTTCCCTGCCCTACCAAGGGACTGAAGAGGGCACAAAGAGCTGCTCTGTGCCTGGCATGGGGTTCCTTCTCTCATTAAGTGACACTAAAGCTTCTACAGGGAGTAGAGCAGGATGTGGCCAGCACCCACTTCCAAGTCCAGGAATGCTGCCCACTCCCACCCAGGCTGTGGGAATTCCTGCCAGTCCTGTGCAGGGGGCAGTCAGGACCAGGCAGACACTGTCCCTCCAAACCCAGCCACCCTCACTCTCCCAGCAAGACCTGAGAGGGCCAGGAGCTGGGTTCTCCTTTTGGGTGTGGGACTGACCTGTGACACCTTGAGATCCTGCTCCTGGCCCTCCCTCTGGTGCCCCAGTGCCAAACCCCCACCTGTGGATCACACATGGATTTGCTGGATCACAGACACCGAAATCTCACTGTCCTACACTTTCATCTACCTCCCCATAGTGCCCTCCATGCCCAGGACTCGTAAGAAGGCACAAAGTGACACCAGCAGTTAAAGAATCACAGAACATACCAAGCTGGAAAGGACTCACAAGGATCATTGAGTACAACCCTGCACCCATCCCCAAGAGTCACACCCTGTGTCCCAAAGTAACATCCAAACCCTCCTGGAGCTCTGGCAGCTTTGGGGCTGTGCCCACTGCCCTGGGGAGCCTGGGCAGTGCCCACCACCCTCTGGGGGAAGAGAATTTTTCTGATATTCAACCTAACCCTGCCCTGGCACAACTCCAGCCATTCCCTGGCTCTGTCCCTGCTCCCTACAGAGCAGAGATCAGTGCCTGCCCCTCCTCTGCCCCTCCCCAGGGAGTTGGACCTGCAGTGGGGTCTCCCCTCAGTCTCCCCTTCTCCAGCTGAACCCCCCAAGTGCCCTCAGTGTCCTCACACCTTCCCCTCCAGACCCTTCCCCATCTCCCTGTCCCTCCTTTGGCCACTCCCCAAAGGCTCAATCTCTCCCTCCCACTGTGCCCCCCAACCTGCCCCACTATTGCAGCTGAGGCCGCCCCAGNCGACCTGTGAGCCAATTGCTCACCCACCACAGGGGGTGTTTATCCAGCTGAGGGATGGACAGTTTGCCCTGAAGGATCCTGGGATAGACAGTCTCAGAAGCTTTACTGAAACCCAAACAGATCCCATCAGCTGGCTTCCCCTGATCAGCCAGCTGGGTTACCTTGTCACAGAAGGAAATCAGGTTGGATAAGCAGGACTTTCCTCTCCTGAAGCCATGCTGGCTGTGACCGATGACTGCATTGTCTTTCAGGTGTTTTTCAATACCTCCTAAAAAAAAAATCTTCTCCATAAACTTTAACAGGCACTGAAATGAGACCGACAGGCCTGGAATTTCCAGGGTCCTCCTTCTTGCCCTTCTTGAAAACTGGGACAATGCTCACCAGCTTCCAGTCAGCTGGGACCTCTCCAGAGTCCCAAGACCACTCAAAAATCATGGAGAGAGGTGATGACATCAGCAGCTCTTTGAGGATTCTGGGATGAATCCCATCAGGCCCCTGAGATTTGTAGGGATCCAGTTGGAGCAGCAGATCCGGCACAATTTCAGGGTCAGCTGGGATTTGATCATTCTCACAGTCATGGTCCTCCAGCTCAGGACACTGAGACCACATGATCTGTCATCCATTTGAAGAGAGAGGCAAAGAAAGTGTCAAACACCCCTGCCCTGTCTCTGTCCCTGTTTGGGGGGTGACCATCCTCACCCTGGAATGGGCCAATGAAAACTGATATACTGCCTATTGCCATTAAAGTATTTGAAAAAATTCCCTTTACTGTCCCCCACATTTCTGGCAGTTTCGGCTCCAGTTGCACTTTGGATGTACAAATTTTCTCCCTATATTGACAAGTAGAATCTTTGTATTCTTCCCATGTTACTTGACCTTGCTTCCACTGGGCAAACACCTTCTCTTTTTTGGCCTTATTTCCAAGTGAAAGTCCTTGCTCAGCCAAGCCAACCCTCTGCCTGTCCCTGCTCGGCACACTGGGGACATACAGCGTGTTGGAAGGAGGGAGCACACCCCAAATCGGGGCAGGGGGCAGACCATCACCCCCTCTGCGGGCCTTGGGCACAGCTCTGTCCTTGGGGCACTCTGTCAAGCAATGCCATGAGCCCAGCTGGCAGGGTTGGGGTCCCAGTGCCAGGGACTGGCCCAGGAGGCGCTGCCAGGGCAGGAGCAGGAGGAGTGTGGAGCCCAAGCGAGGTGGCACAGCTGCTCCCAGCTCCGCTCCCAGCCCACACTCTGCTGCGTGGCAGGTGGGAGGTTTTTCTCTGCATTGCAAATCCCTTCTTGTTTGAGTGCTGCAGTGCTGCTTGGAAGGAAAACAACCCCTCTGGAGCGAGGCACGGGGGCCAGAGCAGCAGCAGCACCTTCTCCTGCCTCAGGCAGGCCCTGGCACTCTACCCGGGGTGCCTGGCTCTGGAGATAAAGCCAAAGCTCCCCTGGCAGGCAGCCTGGCTGGGAGCAGGACCAGCCATTCCTGCTTCCCTGTGCTTGTCTCCAGCACAGACAGCCCAGCTGAGCTCTCCTTTCAGACCTGGGAAGCGGGAAGAGGAGGAGGAGGAGGAGGCAGAGGAAAGAAGGCTCCCCTGTCTGTGGGGACTGGCTGGCAGCAGGACAAGGGCTCTGGGAAATGGGGAACTACCCCTGAGACTGTGGGGGTGTCCATGCCATGGGGATTTATTTGGATGCAGTCAAAGGACCAAGGCTGGGGCAAAACTGGACTGGGGGTGGGGGGGAATTTGTTCCATGTTGGCATCTGGTATTGGGCAAGCTGCTCACCTTGCCTGGCCCATGCAGGGCTCTGCAGTGAGCCCCAGGGAGAGGGCTGCCCCCTTCCCAGGGCACTGATCCCACTGTTATTAGAATCATTGTCCAGGTTATTGCCAATCCCAGCAGGTGCACATTGCCAGCACCCAGCACCTGCTTCACACACCTACAGCTTGTTCTCCTGCCAGGGACATGGCACTGCTGGCTGTGACACTCTGGGAAGCCACAGGAAAACAATCCCCACCTGCACAGGTTTGCCCATCACCAGGGTTTTGGGAGCCACCCTAATGCTGGACACCACTATCCAGGGAGAGAGAGGCTGGGTTTGTGGTCCTCAGGGACTCGGGATGGGGGAGTGCAGAGACTGTCTGCAGGGTCCTTTCCAGGTGACACACCTTTGTGGGGGTTCAGCCCTGGGTGGTGAAGGGGGCAGGAGCACCGGGGAGCCCAGACTCAGTAAATGTCCAGGGCACCCCTCAGGAGGGGAACATCTGCCTTTAACAGCCATGGCTCTCACTCTAGACCCTGGGACACCCAGCAAAGGGAGTGCAGGGAGGGAGATGAGCTCTCAAGGGGCTCTCACCAGGGGTAAAAAAATGCCTGTATGCTTGACTCAGTCCTAGTGGGATGGTTCATGTTGATGAGAGCTGAGGAGGAGAAAGAATAAAAGCACAAACCCCTGAAAATAAGGGACAGCATTCCCCAGCAGCAGAGCCATGGCTGGGGCAGGGAACGGGGGGTGCATTTCAGGCACCAAAGCTTCTGAGAATCAGCACTGGGGGACATGTGGTATTGGGAGGTGCCAGATCCACCTGCCCTTGGCCAAGTTACTCTGGCTCTGCCCCATCCTCCCTACCACAGCATCCACTGCCTCACCCCTCTGAATTCAGGCAGCTCAGCTCTTTCGAACAAACATCAATCCCTCCCTCCCTCCCTCATTCCACCTGGCCATCCATCCATCCATAGTTTTCTCTTTCATCACCACACAGCCAAAATCCACTGCCTGACTGGACTGTTGTTTATCAGGGTGACTCTAAGGATCTCCACTTATTCACTCCAATATGTGTCTGGGGGATTCTCCACAGACAAGAAGGTGTGCCCTGCTTTGGTGCCAGCCAGAAGATGGATCTGCACAAGTCTGCTCTGAGAGACACTGCTTTCAAAACACGTGGCCCAGGGCAACAGACACCAACCCTAAACATTCATCCTTGGCTTAGCCAGTCTCCAAACCAGCAAATGTCACCACCTTGCCTGGGCAGGGGGTCCCTCCCAGCAGCACAAGCAGGGCAGGAACACTTTCCATGCACACATCCTTGGCCTGACCCTCGAGCCTCACAGCAACACAAGCAAAGGCTTCTCCAGGGCTTTCCCCCTCTCACAGTTGGAGAGGAACAGCCAGATCTGTCTCTGCCTCCATGGCAGCTTCCCCAGCACGCTGGGTTGGGGCTGGGGGCACGAGGCAGGCCACCACAGGGTCACCTGAGCACAGGGGTCAAGCTGCAAGTCCCCCACCTCAAGCACAGAGCACCTGGCTCTTGTCTCCCAGCATCAGCCACGGCAGCAGGGCAGGCCTGGGCTTGGCAGCAGCACCTCACATTCCAAGGAGCTATGGCATGCCAACAGGCTGCCAGGGAGGAGCATTTCTCCCCATCACCACCCCCCTGATCAGGAGCAGCAGAAGAGGTTGGGGGCACAGAGGAGAGAGGCTGGGCACACACATGCTGGAGTTAGATGTGAATTTTTCTTCTCCTCACCCTTGCTTATAGAATAGAGAAGGGGAAAAAAAGATGAGAAGAAAATAGCAAAATAAAGTAAACCCAACAACTCCAATTTCTATCTTAATGAATAAATGGAATGCATCCCAAGAGGCAATTAAATGCTTTGAACCAAACATGTGTCACCTACATAAAAACCCCAGAACTCAGAGGGAAATTCAGCAGCTGCACTGAAGGGAAAGAGGCAGCTGGGTGGCTGCTGGGGAGCAGCAGAGCAGAGCTGGTGCTCCCACTGTAGTCTGAGGGTCCCTTGGGAGGCTGGAGTGTCACCACTGGGAGGGTCCCAAAGGCCCAGGTGTATTCCCAGGGGTCTCTCCTATGCTGAGGACATCACTCTGCTCTGTGCAACCATCCACGTTTGTGCCCCATGGGGATTGGGATAATTTGCTCCTCCAGGGAACAGCCAAGCCCATCTGATCTCCCTTCCTTTGTCTCTGCTGCTGTTCTTGGAGCTGTCTCAGCCCTCACCACACACATGCCCAGCTGACACTGGTGGGCTTTGCTGCTGGTGGCTGTGCTGGGGAAGGGCATCCCTGCAGTGCAGAGGGGCAGAGGGGGCTGTGACTGGGTTGGGCATGACCTCAATCCTCATCCCAACCCAGGTGCCAACCCAGGTGCACAGCCCTGATGTATCCCTGAGCTCCATCCTCATCTCCACATCTCCTTCAGCCCCCTGCACCACCACCAGAGCCTTGATGTTGAGGAGAGACATCCCATGTGAGAACCATATGCTCCTTCTTCTTCTTCTTCAGTGCCCCCCAACTCTCTTTTACAGGCCCAAAGTGGGGGCAAAAATATCAACGTGGTTAAACAACACCATGGATTTTCCTGTGACAGCAATTCACAGCAGCAGCTGCACTGAGGAGGCCCCAAGCTGGGAGGACCTCGAGCTCTCAACACTGAGCATTTTGGAGAGGCTGCATTTTCCTTCTGAGTGGTGTCACAGCCAGGACAGGGCACCCCCACCAGTCCCTACACCCCTCGGGGTCCCACAGCTGGTGGGTTGTGACAGGCTGTGAAGGAAAAGACCCTGACACACTCTTGATCCTCATTGGGTTTTATGACCATTTTCTCTCTTTGGGAGGCTAAATCCAGACTCTTTGAATGTTTGGGTTTGGCTGGGCTGAAAGACCATTCTGGCACATGGCAGGAAATCTTTCCTTATGTGGGAAAGGCTTGGGATTTACTCCTCCCTAGGTCTGCTCTGCCTACTCACTGTGCCAGCTGCTTTCAGAAGGACTTCATTCCCTTTGGACACTTTGAGCTGTGACAACCCTGCCCAAATCCAGAGCAGTGCCCTTTGCACAGCTAGTCTCTCCTCTTGAGGGAGGAATACAGGCTTCCCATGGGCTGGAGAGGGCTGAGATGTTCCCTGCAGGTGTCTCCTCTGGATTTGTGGAGGGGGTCAAGCCTTTCCATCCTGCTCATGCCCACCCTGCCCACAGCAAGCCCAGGGCCATGGGGATCATGCCAGGAGATAACGGCAGAGAGCAAACCATGGCAAGGGGCAACCCCATGGAACCCACAGACCCTGTGCCCGGGGAATGTGGGTGCTCCTGGGTCTGCTCACCACTGGTCCCCATGGGCAGTGCCCCTGGATGTCCCTGTGCTTTGGCATTGCAGCCCCTGCCCAGCACTGCAGCCATCCCCTGGAGGACACACAGTTCTCTCTGCACCCAGAGACACCCCCAGGAGTGTCCTCCAGCCAGCCCCTGCCCTGGCCCTGGGGCCACCAGCTCACCCCAAACAGCCCTCGTGTCCCCTGCCATGCCAGCAGTGCCCATTCACTGCCATGTGGTGCTCAGTCCCTTCTCACCCTGCAGAACAACAGCACCCAGAGAGAGGAGAACCTGCAGCTTCCCAGCACCTTCAGCCTCTCACCCAAGGAAGGCCCTGCAGTTGGACTGTGCCCCATGAGGGTCCTGCCTGAGACCCGCCCAGCCCGCAGTGCCCGAGCACTCACAGTGTGGCCGTGGCTCTCCCAGGTGGCACAGCTCTGAGGTGGCACAGCTCTCCCAGGTGACACAGCTCTCCCAGGTGACACAGCTCTGAGGTGGCACAGCTCTCCCAGGTGACACAGCTCCCCGAGGTGACACTGCTGCAGGATGCTGCCTTCATCCGTGGGCTGGGGGCCAGGGGTGGTCCATGCACGGAGGGGTGGGAGGAGCCGGGGGGCAGCTCTGTGCCCAGCTCTGTGCCCACACTCACCGGGCAGCCACGCCTGAGGAGGGAAAGCACAAGTGTTAGTCCAGCAAGAGGCAGAGCAAAGGAACCCAACAGGGATGGAAATCCATCCTTGGCTTCTCCAAGTGTGCCCATGGATTCATCAGCTCAGTCAGGAACAGCCAGTCCAGGGAATGGGTGGCAGTGACACTGCTGAGGTCAAGTCCTCAATGTCACCCAGAACCCTGCTGGGGTCCTGTCCAAAGGGACACTGTTCCCCCGACTCCAGGCACTCCACGGCTGTCAGAAACCAAGGACTGGGCTCCAGCTGGATGAGCATGCCCAGGAACGTCAACAGCCTCCAGCCATGCAAAACTTTTACCTTAGAACTCTTGGTGCACTTAGAATCACGGAATCATTAAGGTTGGAGAAAGCTTCTCAAACCATCAGGTGCAGCCATTAACCCAGCACTACCAAGGCCACCACTAAATCACCACATGCCATACCCACATGCCTTTGGAACTCTTCCAGGGGCAGTGACTGCCCCACTGCCCCCAACAGCCTGAGCACCCTCTGCATGCAGAAATCTTCCCTAGTATCCAATCTGTACCTCCCTGAGCCTGGCCC
>VXBX01001819.1:147780-167837 GCA_013400415.1 Scytalopus superciliaris
CACTGCCATCGCTGTGGGGCACTGCCATCGCTGTGGGGCACTGCCATCGCTGAGGGACACTGCCATCGCTGTGGGGCACTGCCATTGCTGTGGGGCACTGCCATCACTGAGGGACACTGCCATCACTGAGGGACACTCATTGCTGAGGGCACTGCCATCACTGAGGGAGACTGCCATCACCATGGGCACTGCCATCACTGAGGGACACTGCCATCACAGCCCCACTTGCTAGGTTGTTCCCTCCATCTGCCAAGCCCAGCACAGTTATTTCATTTCCCCAGTTGGATCAGATTGTCTCTTCCCCTTTAACACCCCGAGCGAGCTGAGCTGGAACAAACCTGATCCCTGCCTGGAGGCTGGGCAGGGTGTGGGGGGCACCGGGGGGCCCTGGGGGAGCCACAACGAGGACACAGCCCCAGCTCCCACCTTGTGCCTCACATGTGCCCACACACATCTTCCCACAGGTCCAGGGCTGAGGACCTGAGCATGTGGAGGTACTGCTGGAGTGAGAAGCCTCCTCCTCAGATCCCAGTCCAGGTACTTTCCCTCCTTTCATTGCCCATTTCCCACGTTGCTTGACCATCTTTCCAGCTAATTACCCCCCTGTCTTGCGGGCACGAGCCACGTGGCAGCTGGCATTTGCATGGGCTCCTAGAAACGACCTTGGCAGCTCAGGGCACAGCAGGAGCCTTTTTGCCTTCCAGGCTTCCCCCAGGGCAGGCAAGGCTGCTCCAGAGGGAGGCACAATGTGCACCTTCAGCCCTGCAGTCACTGCTCTCCAGTGCAGGCTCAGTTCTGCAGCTCCCAGGCTGGGACTGTCACCTTCACTGGGACCCTCCAGCACCATCTCCCTGAAGAGACTCCCTGGCTGGATTTACCACCAGTCCAGTCTCAGACTTGGAAATCTTTCTCTCCCGGTTTTCCATGCCCAGTTTCCCGGCAGTACAGCCCAGAGACGGGTCTGGTTGCGTGCCCATGGGAGGTGTGCTGTGGAAAGGAGACTCAGCCACACTGTGGAGGAGCAAGGGCTGGCTGTGGGATCCTTCAGGGAGCAGCTTGGGTGGGTGACATCACTGTCACTGTCCCAGTCTGCTTCTTCCCTGGTGTGAGGTGAGGTGGAGCAGAGAGGAGGAAGCTCAGCAGAAGACTGAAGCTCTCTGGGGTGACATTGGGAACAGCCAGCCTTGATCAGACAGAACACCCCTAGAGCCCCATGGCCAGGAGATGCCCAGGGTGGAGGGTCAGCAGGCACACAGCTGCTGGGCATGAGCCTGGAGGATGGTGGCAGGGCTGGCTGGCACAGCTGGACCCAGAGAGGACATTATGCAGAGTGAGGGTCCGGCTGCAGTGATGGGCAGAGCTGGGACACAGGTAGGGATGCACTGGGCATTCCCTCACCCGGGCACACAAGGGGACATGGGGATGCCCTTGGCAGCTCACTCTGCCCTGCTGGGGGGGAGGGCAGGCAGGATGAGCAGCAAGCAGGGTTGAGAGGTGGACATGCCAAGGGATTCCAGACAGTGAGGCTCCTGTGGGGCTGCCCATCCTAGGAACCAGGCCAGAGTCACATCAGTGTCCAGACAGCCTCATTTCACACCTCCGCTCCGCCCAAGCTTGTTCTGACCTGGATGCCAAAGGCTCATCTGCTTCCCGAGCTTCTGTGGCACTTTGAGAAATGCCCCCTACAAGTGCCACGTTCTCAGGTGCTTGGGCTGCACAGGGTGAGGTGCTGGTCCCCTCAGAAGCTGAGACAGTGGCACAGATGTCCCCACCCCAAGGACCTCAGCACCCTCCTGGCTGGGGCGGTGGCTTCACCTTGAGCCTCACCGCAGTCCAGTTGTCTGTGTGGAGGGGGGGTTTCATTCAGTCACCTCCCCAAACAAACCTCCCACCAGCCCCCTCCAGCTATCACATTTGCAGATTCCTTTTGCTTAAAGTAATAACCAAGCCCCTGCTGTGAGGGGCTCGCTCCTGCCCTGCCCTGCTGTAATAAAGAGGGAAGATGAGAAGACCAGGGGAAAAATTGCTTCTCAGCACCTCACAGTTGCTCCAGCTCTGTGCTCTCTGTCCTTATTCCTCACTCTCCTTTCCAGGAGCTGTCTGTAACTCTTTGATAACACCCTCCTCTCTTCCAGAAGCCGGGTGTGCCCTCCTGTGCCACCACAGACACGCCACACATCCCTTTGATGTCAGGGGAATGTATAGATGCAGCACCGTGTGCATGTGTGGCAAATATAAACAGCCAGTTCTGTCCCAGATTTTGTAATTCAGGGAGAAAAAGGGAAAACAAGGGGGGGGAAAAAAATCTCAAAATTAATTCTCCCTGTTCAACACATGCACACAGAACTGCTGTGGGCAGCCAGGGACCCCCAAAACGCCAGTGCCAGGGTTGAGCCAGGGACGTGCAGGGCCCTGTGGACTCTGGGAGTCCTGGGCATCCCCCTGCCCTGCTGAGCCCTGGGAACAGCCCTGACAAGTCTCTGTGCCCAGAGGTGACACCTTGCAGCCCAGCAGTAGGGTGGGGTAGCTGCCAACTACCCACTTACAGCAAAATAAGCAGCTCCAACCCCAGGGTTTGGCCGAAAGCAGTTTGAAGATGGATTTGCAGGAAGGCCTCACCCACTGGCAGGCACAGGTACCAGGGCTGCCCTGCTGAGACTGACATCTCCAGCAGCCCACACCCCTGTGGGGCTGCTGCTGGCAGCCCCGGGGTCTCTGCTCCAGGGTGGGGGGTGCCTGTGGAGCCCCCAGAAACCTCCCAGTGTTCCCTCTGTACAGTCACTCTGACTGAGGAGGGGTTTCTCTGATCCACAGGAGCTGGGACATTCCTGGTTAGGGTGGAGGATGAGCCCCTGCCCTGCCCTGCCACTGAGGGAGCAGCCCTCTGGCTCTGGCCCCCCTGCCTTGGTAAAGCTCCCCAGCCAGGGGGACCAAGCCCTGAGGTCAATCCCACATGGCCTGCAAGGAGCACAGGCAGGAACTGTCCCAAGAGGTGCTTCAGATGCATCTGGTGTCCAGAGAAGATGGACGGGCACAAGGAAGTCTGTTCTTAGACTCCGGGGCTGTGCCTTGGCTCTTGAGCTCAGTGCCAGCAGGGACATATCCAGCTGCAGACAGGGCATGGTCTGCCCATGCAGGATGAGCAGAGCAGCCCCCAGAGACCCAGCACCCCTCAGGCCCCCAGGCCCCACGGGATGCAGCACTGCTGGCAAAGCAGGCAGAGTTCAGTATCCTGCACAGGTCCCCTCCCCACCTCTCACAATCCAGCATCCTTTCCATTTCCATCTTCACACTGTGCTCCTGTAGTGGCTTCACAGCCAGCCTGGCACATCCCTGAGCCCATACACCTGCCCTGGCACCTCTGCAGGAGCCAGACCTGGGGGTGCTGCCAGCACATGGAGGGAGGGGGGTTTGATCCCCCCGACCCCTCAGTTCATCTAAAGCAGTGCCAATGCTGATGTCAACACTCCCACTGCACATGGAGCAGCTGGATGCAGATCCACCCCAGGATGCAGATCCACTTGTGGTGGGTTGACTCCTGGTTTGCCTAAAGCCGCCAGTGAATACTGGGGGCCACCAACATCTCCGTGGGGAGCGTGACAAGCGTGGCAGGCTGGAAGGCAAAGCCCACGGCAGTGATGACAAGCTCCTTGTGACTATGTGAGGCTCTTGCTCACCCCAGCTCCGTGACTCACTGCCCAGGCAGCACACACAGGGCTGGGTGGGCTTGGGGAACACACTCCCAGCAAGGGCTGAGACACCTGCCAGCAGCAGATACCCAGCAGCAGGTCCCACTGGGGGCAAGACCAGGGCAGCGAGCTGGGCACACTGGCAGGACAGGCTCTCCCAGAGAGCTGGAACCCATCCCTCTCTGGATCCAGGCTCTGACACACACTAAGGTCCTGTTCCATGGTGACTCTGCTCTGCACAGTGACCCAGCTCCTCATGGTGATCCTGTTTCTCCTGGTGACACTGCTCCATGGAGACTTTCCTCCTGTGCTTTGTTCATGCCAGGCCTGGCTTGTAGCCTGTCCTCCAGGAACATCTCGTTCATCCCCACAGCAGCTCTCCCCTGCTGACCCAGACTTTCTGTCAGACCAGGGACTGCAGTGACTGCACCTCCCGAGGCTCCTCACTCCCTGCTCCAGCCACACTGCCCCTCCCTCCCACACACACCCCCTCCTGCTCCTCTGGGAGCTAAGGGTCTCTCACCACCCCCTCCAGGAATATGTGGGCAGCTGCCTCAGAGTGCAGCTGTGGGTGGGGGGTTTTGCAAAAACGAGCTCCAAAACTGGAGCATGTGACTCCTGAAGCCTCCACAGGTTTGACTCCACAGCTTTCCTGCAAAATCGCTTCCTTTCTCCTCCTCCCTCTGGCTGTGGTGCAGACCCTCAGCACTGGGGGACCTGTGGGGAGCTGTGACTGGGGGGAGCACGGACACAGCAATGCCCTCCTTGTCCCTGCTGCTTGCCTGTCCTCTCTGAGCGCTCCAGACTCCCCCTATTAATGGGAATCTGAGAGAGAGGCTGGGTTTATCTAAGCCGGAGTCACTAGGAGCCCCAGAAGCCTGCTCTGTCATTAGCAGTGAGTAAAGCACAGTGAGTCACCACTGCCATTATCAACACTCTCCTAAAGGCTGGGGAAATGCAGCAGGAAAGTGCTGTTCCTTGAAGTCACTGCTTGTAGTTGTTTCCTTCCATCAGGATCTCTGCTCTGCGACCTGGGACTGGTTCTGACCCCCACCCGGGCCACTCTTCATGTCAGCATTGACAATGTGAGCCATGTCTGCCCCACTCCCACAACCCCTCTGAGCTTCAGGGCTGCTCCTCGCATTAAGCCATTTAGGAAGGTTAATGCACGCAGAACAGATACTCTTTTCCCAAGCTAATTGATGTGAAAGATACCAGCATGAAGGAGCTGCTCAGGGCCACCTGGACCGTGGGGAGGGCAGCGTGACCCTGTCCCACAGGCTCCTCAGTCCCTTGGTCTGTGCCTGTCACCCCTGATCATAACCCCAGAGCTTCCTGTGACCCCAACACCTCTGGTCAAGGCCCTGATCATAACCCTGGGGCTTCCTGTGACCCAAACATCTCTGGTCACAGCCCTGATCATAACCCCAGAGCTTCCTGTGACCCCAACACCTCTGGTCACACCCCTGCCTGTCACCCCTGTTCCTAATCCCTGAGCTTCCTGTGACCCCAATACCTCTGGTCACACCCCTGCCTGTCACCCCTGTTCCTAATCCCTGAGCTTCCTGTGACCCCAACACCTCTGGTCACACCCCTGTCTGTCATCCCTGATCATAACTCCAGAGCTTCCTGTGACCCCAACATCTCTGGTCACAGCCCTGCCTGTCACCCCTCTGCCAGCTCAGCCCCATCCACCCCATGGCCACTGCCCTGTCTGCTGCTCTCGCAGCTGCTGGGACTCCCCTGTGAGCCCTCCCCTTCAGCCCCCCCCTGCCCTGTTCCTGTGCTGTGTCTGAGGGCCACACATGGGACAGGCTGTGGCCACCACACCAAACTTCTGCTCCCCATGCAGCTCCAGACGGCCCCAGTTCAGTCCATCTCTGTGCTGGGCTCCTTCCCCTGCCCACCCAACCAGGGTTTGCTCCTGCTCACCACCCTGCCTACCTCATGCCCTCATCCCCTCTTCCTTACATCTTATTTTTCAGCTTTTTGGTGTTTTTTTTTTCATCCCTTCTGCTCCCAGGTCTCACGTTATCACCAGCCTTGAAAAAGCAAACACTTAACAGCACACCTAAGACCAGACGTGTGCTGGGATGGGTTTGCCTGAGGGGTTTCCCTGACCCCAGCTCATCCCAACTCTGCTGTGGCTGTGCCCAGCTGGCTCGCCAGGGGTGCAAAGGGCTGTGGGGATGAGCTGCAGTGCCCTGGTGATGAGCTGCAGTGCCCTGGCACAGCCACCCCTGGGGACCAGCAGGAGCTGACCTGTGAGACAGCCGTGTGCTGGTTGGCCTGCACTTGGTACCACAAAGAGAAACGAAAATACCAAAACTCTGGAGATGGAAGAGAAGGAATTGGGCACATTCCTGCAGAGCCCAGGAGGAGCCTGCCCACAGCCCTCAGCCGTGCCTGGGTGCTGTACCAGCCAGGAGAGCTGTGCTCTGTGCTCTGTGCTCTGTGCTGCCACCCCCGTGTCCTGCCCAGGCTCCAGGGCTAGACACTCAGATCTTCCTATTCAAGCGGATTACAAATTACTGTCTGATCCACTAATTAGGCCGGGAAGATGAGTGTGCTTCTGACAGTGCTGTTTAGCAGCCATTTAGAAATTGCTCTGAAGGCAGCAAGGTGCTGTGAGCACACTGCAGAGGAGCCACATCTGTCCCAGACGGACAGCCCGGCATCGCCCTGCCACGACCACCCCACCAGCCTTCCCACCAGCAGCTCTGCCTCACCCCATCCCAGGTCCCACAGGGAGTCCTGCCCTGCTGCAGAGCCCATCTGACTTCCCAGGATGTCCCCAGTCCATTTGGCTGCCAGCCCTGCTGCCATTACTTCATATTTATTTAACAGAATTAAAACCTGCTTAGTGAGGCCAACGAAGGCAGGGGAGACAGATCGGATGTGCCTGGTGCTGCCAGGGAAGGGCAGCCTGGCACCAGGCTGGGGCCACCTGCACTGTCTCAGGGGCACATGGACCCTCCTCCCCATGATCAGGAACTCACACCAGGGACTGGGCAGCAGCACAGCAAGCACCCCCACTTCTTGGGGTTCCCCCTGCCTGCGGTGTGGCCACTGGTGGCAGGGAGGTGGATCTGGCTGAGGAAGGACTCCAAGAGGAAAGGTCCATGTTGAGATGGGACTCCCTGAGAGCCATGGGTGATGGGGGTCCTTGCACATGCTGACAGCTATGGCCAGATGCCCAAGAGGACCCCGAGCCCTGTGTCCAGCAGCCTGGCACATGGGCAGCAGCCCCGTGCCTTTGTGTTTTGGAAGGTGGCAAGTGCCTGCAGTGCTCTGAACCCCTCCCACAGAGTGTCCAGGGGCAGGACACTGTCCCAGCCCAGGAGCAGCAGCAGGGCTGCCACAGCCCCCTCCAAACTCTCACTGCCCCTGGCAGGGCCCCTTTGTCCCATGGAGTTCCTCACAGGACCTGGTTTCCCTCTCCTGGATGAGAACCTTGCTTCAGATCAGGCAGGAGAACCCTATCCCAAGGCCACCTCAGGAATGGCTCTACAAACTCTGGCCTTCCCAAAAGGCATCCTAGTGCTGATCCCCATCCCACAGCACCACACCCTTTCCAAATCCCGACCCACTGATGGGCACAAAGCCAGGCAGCTCAGCTCCCCCCCTGAAGTGCTCCAAGACCTTCCACAGAGCCAGAGCTCAAAGCACAAGCTTCATCCTCAGGGCACCAGGGCAGGGATGCCCCCGGTGGGACCCAGCCCTGCAGAGCCCCTGGTGCTCCCTGCTGCCCCTGGGCACTGAGCCAGCCCTTGGGCAGAGCCCTGACCCTGCATCACCCAACAAAGGAATGCAAACCCGCCGGGAAAGCAGAGGGAGGAGACAGGGAGACTCAGGTCCAGGTCTGGACACCCACAGAGGAGCAGCTCCATCACAGAGCCAGGCCCAGCCACTACCAGGAGAGTTACAGTAGCATTAATGAATGCTTTCAATTTTAATGAAATTAATCTACCTGTAAAAGCTCTTCATGCCACAAACATGATCTGAGGGAGAACAGGACTTGCAGACACATTTTTGTGGCATATGAGCATGTTTTATTTCCCAGAGATGCCAGCACAGCAGCTGGGGCAAGGGCACCCACTGCCCAAACCACAGCCCCCCACCACACCAGTTACATGTGGAGCTCCATGGACTTCCAGGGGAGGGAAGATTTCAGGTTCCCATTATGATAAAATTTAGAAAAACAGTGAATTTCACTGGAAAAATAGACATAATCTTTTCTCTGTTGGGGAGGAGAAGTGCTGGCAGGACAAGGTGCTCAGGGAGGTGATGACAAGTCCCTGCCCAGGAAAAACCCCAGGCTGTCCATGTCCCTCCTGCTCCCATCCCAAGAGAAGAGTCAGTCCCTCCTGCCAGCCAGGCTCTCCCAGGACTCCAGTCCCCAGGGGCTTCTCTCCTTTGCTAGCAGAGGATCATTTTTCCAATGCCTCCCATTATTCTTGGAGGAAGGTACAGGTGCCCTGGATTTGAGTTTCCCTTTCCCACCACTGGGGAAAACAGGAGAGTTGGTGCCTGCTTCATACCCCAGACAACCTCAAATCAACAGCCAGATTTGTTCTTCCCTTCTCCTTGTGAATGCTGAGAAATTCCCCTTCCCCAGCAATGCCAGCCCAAGGTCCTGGTGTGAGAGGCCCCCAGGGCTGCCAGGGGAGCAGCACTGTGCCCATGCTGGTCCTTCCTGCCTGCAGGAGAGGAGAAACAAAGCCACCCTACACAGACATGTCCAGCTGACCAGAAAGCCATCCCATCCCATCTGCAGAGAGAGGAAGGTGCAGGAGCACAAGTCCTGTGAAGAGAGGCTGAGGGAGCTGGGGCTGTTTAGTCTGGAGGAGGCTCAGAGGTGACCCCATCACTCTCTGTAACTCCCTGAAGGGGAGTCACAGCCAGGTGGGGGTTGGTCTCTTCTCCCAGGCACTCAGCAATAGGACAGGGGGGCTTGAGCTCTGCCAGGGAAAAGTTAAGTTAGATATTAGGAAAAAAATCTTTCCAGAGAGAGTGCTCAGGTATTGGAATGGCCTGCCCAGAGAGGGGGGGATTCACCATCCCTGGCGGGTTTCAAACTGAGATTGGCCGTGGCACTGAGTGCCATGATCTAGTAAAGGACGGAATTTGGACCAAGGGTTGGACCTGATGATCTCGGAGGGCTTTTCCAACCCGATCGATTCTATGAAAGGCACTGGAAGTTAAAACATGTAAAGGGAAAAGCAAATCTTTCCCCCTGGCAAGGCAGGTTTGGCTCTGAGGGCTCTGTGCTGGGCAGCTGCTGCTCTGCTCCTTGGGGGGAGGCACAGGAGGGATGAGCTGGGGGTATCCCAGGCCACACAACTGCTGGGGTACTGTCGAGCCCTGGGGACCCCCTTTGAGGGTACCTGGGCTGGGTCCAGGGCAGAGCTGAGTCCTCACCAGCTACAAGGATGGTCCCAACATTTTGGTTTTCCAATCAAAAATGCCTCTTCATACTCCAGCAGCATTGCCAAAGGCAGGACATGCCAAGTACAATGGGAGCCCCCACCATCACCCAGCCCCACTCCCACTCCTGCTCCTCTTGCCCTGTTGCCAGCAGCTCTGTCACAGCCTGGTGGGTCTTGGGAAGACCTGGAGGGTTCTAACACCCCTCCTACACTGGGGCCTCACCACTGGTTACTGCACAGACTCCCACACAGGTTCCTGGGCCAGCACTGAGGCAGAACAATCCCACCTGCACCCCCCTGAACCCCACAGATCGAGGCACTGTCCAGGGCAGGTACCCGGGGTGGGCCAGGGCTGCTCCTCACATCGAGTTCCTCAAGGGCCACAAAGTGCTGTCACTTCTCATGGAAAAGGTTCTGATGTACCCCAATGGTCCCAGCCCTGCCCTTGGGGGGTCATTCCCTGCCCAGGGCTGGGGATGATAAAGCAGTTGCCCTTCTGCCCTTCTCGCTCCTGGGAGAACAGCCCCAAGACCTGAGCCTGAGGCACATGAACATCCCTTCACAGCCCTCCAGACAGGGAGGTTACAGCAGCCCTCCAGCTCCAGTGGAAACCAACAGAGCAGTGTAAACAGGCATTTGTGGAATTCAAATTACTTTTCTCTTTCTCTGAAATTTGTCCTTGTCCACAGAGCCTCGATTGTTCCTGCAGTGGTCTGGGGGATGCTCCTGGAGCACCCACTGCACAGAGCACCCACAGAGCCACCCTGGGCTGGGATGGGAGCCCTGATGGAACTGGTGGGGTGCCTGGTCTGAGCTCATCCCTGTGGAGGAATTAGAAGTGACTGGAAGGAGTGTGGATACCAAACACATTCCTGGCTGCTGGCAGGGGAAAAAATGGCTAGATTTGGTGGTTTTGATGTCAGAGCCCTTAAGCAGAAGTTCCCATAGAACCATATAATCTCTTGAGTGGGAAGGGGACCCACAAGGATAACTGAGTCCAACTGTGGGCCCTCCACAGCACAGAATTCCACAGAACGTGCCTGAGAGTATTGTGCAAATACTTCTTGAGCACTGTCAGGTTTGGGGCTGCGACCACTTCCCCAGGAGGCCTGCTCCAGTTCCCGACCACTCTCTGGGTGAGGAACACAAAGGGTATATAGAGACTTTCTGGGGAGTGTGACCCATGCTTAGCCCCTGCCAGCATCACCTCCCCCACCCTCTCCTGTAGGGTGCCCCAAAGCCACCAAGCCCACAGCAGAGGAGAATGGTCATCCAGCAAGGAGGCCAGGCACTGCGAGGGAGGGACCCAACCAGGCAGGGTGCCCTGCCTGGAAGTGGCTCACCTTCCCTGGGACAGGCAGTGCCACCAAAGTAGGGCTGCCGGGCTCCCGGGGCCGCGCCGAGGCTTCCTTGGCACGGAACAGGGCGTCTCTTCTAATTATATCGGCTCTGTCCCACAAAGAGCAGCTGGGAGCTGGGCTGCCCTATTTACACAGCCCTTCTCTGGCGGCCAGCCCTGCTCCTGGGATGGCCCCACAGCCTTCAGCCTCAGCAGCTACACCTCTGCCCCCAGCCAGGATGGCCCGGCACAGCCTGGAAGGAGGTTTGCCTCCTGCAGGCAGAGGGTTGCATGGATCTGGGTCAGTGTCTGAGGGATTGGTGGTCTCTCTTCATCCCACCCTCCAGCACCTGGACTGACCCATACTGGGCTCCCCGAGGGCTGTGAGAGACCCCACAGTGCCAACAAGGTCTGAGCAGCACGCTGGGGCCAGCAGGGTCCTCCCACAGGACACTGGTGCCCGTGGCCAGGGCAGGTGTGTCCTCACTCACCACCTCCCACAGACACCCATGCTGGAGCCACGGAGGGATCTGCAGGGCAGGGACTCCAGCAACCTCAGAATGGGTGCCATGGACACCCCAAAAGCACCAGTGTCCTCAGACCTCCATGTCTCTCTCCCTGCTCAGCACTTGCCTTACTTCTTAGCTCAACCACTGCCCCAGAAGGTCCCATCACCTGCTCTGCAAGGTTATAGCAGAATCACAGAATGGCTTGGATTGGAAGGGGTTTTAATGTCCATCTCGTTTCACCCCATGCCATGGGTAGGGACACTTCCTCCCACTAGACCAGGTTGCTCTAAGCCCCATCCAGCCTGGTCTTGAACACTTCCAGAAATGGCGCATGCCAAGGGCCAACTGTAGGTGGCTGGAGCCATCAGGAGGTAACTGCCACCTCGGGCAGCATCCAGGCTCTGCCATGAGCAAACCACTCCTGCCCATGATGGGAAAACTGGAATAAACACACTGGTGCTGGGGTTATGCTCTGGCTTGGAGAGTGCCAGGCAAGGAACTGGGCAGGAGCCAAGGGTGCTCAGGGATGGTGCCATAGTGGCACACAGAGGAGGGAGTGACAAGGGGTTGGTGGAGCCCATCCAAAGTTCTCTGTGTTCATTTCCGAAAAACTTCACTGTGCTCTGGAGGTCCTGGCACAGTCCTCCTTCTCCTCAGGCAGGACCTCTGGATGCTCCAGTCAGCAGCCTGCCCAAATGGTGCTGGAGACCCAGCTCCTCTGTGTGTGTTTGGTGATACCCCTTGGAGCTCCCCTGGGGCTGGTCCTGGGGGAATCCCCTCCTGCCCTGCAGCCCAGCTCAGCCCCGGCCTCAGAGCCACTGCTGTTCAGCTGCTGGTGATCCTGCTGTGGGGAGCTGGCAGGAAAGGGTTCCCCCATGCCCATGCCAGGGAAGCCCAGGGGCTGGGGAGCTGCTGGGGGTTGCCTGGCCCCTGCCACCCGGGGGGATGATGGTTTAATCCCCCTACGTTATCTCAGTTGCTAGGTGATCAAATTATCCATCTGCTTGTGACAGCACAGGAGAGCGCTGTGAGTCAGCCCCTTCCACAGCCAGCAAAGGGGCTTCACTCCAGTCCACCCCCAGCCTGTCCTGGGTCCCTCTGTGCCCACAGGGTGCTCTGATGGCAGAGCCTGCCATGGGCAGGGGGAGCAGGTCTTTCCCAGGGAAATCAGGCTGCCACAGGGCTGTGGGATTGGCACACACGGTTCTGGAGAGCAGCACCCCCAGGGCATCCCAGAGAGCACCGCTGGGCTGTGTCCTCATTGCACCACCTGGCAGGAGGGGTTTGCTCTATTGGAGTGGATTGGGTGTTATGAGGAAATTCTTCCCTGTAAAGGTGGTGAGGCACTGGCATGTGTTGTCCAGACAAGCTGTGGCTGCCTCATCCCTGAAGTGTTCAAGGCCAGGTTGGATAGGATTTGGTCTAGTGAAAGGTGTCCCTGCCCACAGCAGGGGGTGGAACGAGATGGTCTTCAAGGTCCCTGTTGTAAGGTCCCTTCAACACAAACCATTCCGTGATTCTGTGATTCATTCCAGAGCAGCTCTGAGGGATCACATGAGCCCCACTAGAAGCACAGGCAGGTTTGGTGTTACCCCCTGGGACAGCTCAGCACTGTCAGCAGAGCCACTTGAGCACCTTCCCCCTTCCTCTGGGGCATCCCTACCCCTGCACACTATGGGCCCAGGGAAAGCCACCAGGCTGCTCAAGAAAGCAAGGCAGAAAAGCAACACTTTAAGAGAAAATAACATTTTCATAAAGCGTTTGAAGTCATTTGGAGGAGGAAAGTGGGAAGGAAGAGAAATAAGACTCTGTGTGTGTGTGATGCGTGCGAATGTGAGAGAGTGGCAACAGGAGCCTCCCTCCCTGCAGAGGAGAAACCATCTCAGTTTCTCAGGTTTGGGAGAGTGTTGAGACACTGGGAAATTAAAGCAATGCCCACAAAACGTGTTTGGAAAGTCCAGTTTCCTTCGGTGTAGGTGCCACACTGAGCCCTCTGCTGCCAATGGGCACATGCGGGGCTCGGGAACAGCTGCTGGGTGAGGAGTTGGGGGTTGCCCAGGACCCCCATCCCCTGCCCCACGCAGTCCACAGGATCTGAAGCCCACCAGTGCCAGTGGAAATCCCCTGTGAGATCCACAGGCCCTTAAGGAAGCATCAGTGGCCGTGTGGAACTTTGCTGCAGAGATAGAGCAGGGTGGCCACCCCAGGGTTTGCCCATCCAGAAGGAGCAGCCCTGCAGCTGGGTGAGGAACACCATGAAGGGCAGAAACAGGACAAAACCGTGGCAGAGCAGCTAGGAGCTGCCCCAAACTGCCTTCTCTGGCTTCTGCTTCTTCCCTCCCTCTCACCCCATACACCCTGTGCCATGCCAGGGGCTCAGCCAGCACCAAGGAGCCCACACAGCACCCCAAAACCCGGGAGCTGGGCTGGTGGCCTCCCTGCTCTCCACAGCCCTCCCAGGTCCCCCAGCAGCTATCATGACTTCTTAGTGCAAAGAGACTCATTAATGAAGTGGAAAAGGAGGAGGAGGAGCAGGCTGAATGGTCTGTCCTAAGGGACAGTGCAGCAAGGAGGAGGAGAAGAGCACTCAGCATTTATTTCAGGATAAGCAGCCACCGGAGAGAGAGAGGAACAACTGTCCGGAAAATAGCTGGGGGTGGAGAGGACAAGGGGTGCAGCTGGCTGGGCAGCCAGCCTGGGGGGGTGGAAGCCATGGAGGTGTGGGGAGGAGGGGCACAGGGCAGGGATGCTGCCCCCAGAGCTAGAGAGTGCCATCCACAGCACCCACCACCAAAAGGCAGGAGGCAAAGGGGGGCCTGCAGAGCCACGGGCAGAGGGCTGGGTCCTGGGGGATACCTGTGACATTCCTCCCAGGGCTGTTCACCCCAGCTGCACTCCTTGCCCTGAAGTTCAGGTCCCTCCATCCTGCAGGGCAGTGCCCAGTACCCTGGCAAGGCCATGAGCCTGCAGCTTCCCAGCAGCAGCACTGGTGCAGGGAGGAGAACAGGCTCGCTGTGTGGGAAGGGCGTTTCGCTCCAGCTCAGCAGTTCCCAGTTTCCAAACTGTCTCTGCAAGGGTCTGGCTGCTGTGCTTGTGAGTGGCACTACTGGGGGCTGGGGGAACCACTGACCCCTGGCCCCCAGCCCCTGGGGCAGAGTGCACAGAGCCCCAGTGGTTGGCAGTGCCAGAGGCTGCCAGGGAGCAATGGGAGGGGAAGGTTTTCCATCCCCACCCCACAGCTCCAAGCAGAGAGGAGACATCAAAGGGGCAGCAGCTCCTGCAGCTGTGAGGCCTTGCACTGTTCCTTGAGTTCCCAAACCTAGGGAGCCCCAGTCTGCAGCAGCTTCCCATCTCCAGGTCACACAGGGCCACGCAGAGGGCTTGGCTCCCCGTGGCTCTGAGCCATCCCCCTGGCATGCCCTGCTCCTGTAGGGCAGCAGGAGGGCTGCTCTCCTCTGCTCCCAGCACACAAACAGACCCCAGTGCTGGGGACAGGATTCCCACAGCCCACTAGCCCCAAGAAAGGACTGAGGAGCTCATGGGGAGCTTGGGTGCCCCACTCCTGGCCAGCCCTCCTGCCCCACTGCACAGGGCACATGCTGTCCATGAGCATCACCCCCTTAGGGAGCATCACCCCCCACAGTGAGCAGGAGGATGGCACAGCCCTGGTGCTGCAGTGGGTCTGTCTATCCATGCCCTCCACACACCCAGCATGCTGCCCAGAAAGCACAGCCCAAACCCTGACCTGCCATGAAATGGTTTTCCCCCCCCAAAGCCTTTTCCCTGCAGCAAACAGGGGCAGGCAGGGAATGGTACAAGTGGTTATGAGCTGACAGCTGAGAAATTGTCCACATTCCAGCCAGCTGAAGCACCTCCTAAGACGTCATCGGACTTCAAACTGTTCCCAAAGCAGCAGCAGTGCCCAGCTGAGACACAAGGAGGGTGGGTTATCAAGAAAATGCCAAATCAGCCCTTTCTGATCGTTCAGAAAATCATCTCGCTCTTCAGAACACGAAAATCGCTGGATAAAGGACTTTGTCTGTAAACTGTGCCTGCTCAGCTCCAACACCAGCCCTGAGTCTGGGCTGCCCTACAGCTCTGGCCCAGGAAAAGGTGCTCCCTGGGGCCTGGGCTGCTCCCCAGAGGATGAGAGGCACTGTCCCCCCAGTCTGGGTGGGGGCAGAGGCAGCAGGTCCTGTCCCCCAGATGCTGGGTGCCTGGTTGAGGTGCCCATCTCAAGGACTTGCCCAAGCCTCTGACTCCCCAGCTGAGCCAGCAGAGCAGCCACCCCCTCACAACTCTCCACCATGGGAAGGATTAATCGGACAAGGAAAACGGGTGAGGGAGCGTCAGCTTCATTCCTGCAGTGAAAACTGTGCCATTAAAATCCTCTCTCCTATGACACACACTGAGCCTATTTCCGTAATAGTTTGGCAGGGGAATAACATTACCAAGCCTATAAATACCTCGTGGGGTGCTGCTCTGCTGACAGAGCAGGAGGAAGTGGCCCTTGCCCACCCCGTGCCAGCCCCGCAGCCTCCTTGGAAGGTGCGGCCACCACCACCATGGCAGAGCTGAGGGTGAGGGACAGGAGAACATGGGAGGGCTGTCCCAGTCCTGGGGGACAGGGATGGGCTGGGGGAGCACCGTGGTTGATGGGAACAGGGAAAGAGCTGTGCAAGCCCTGGAGACACCGGAGGGGACAGAGCTGAGCCAAGGGAGCACAGGGGGAAGAAGATGGTGGAAAGCACTGGCACCCTGAGGATGCTCCCAAAGCAAACTGTGAAGGTCCCTGCAGCTGCAGCTGAGGACTTTGGTCTGACCCAAACCAGGCTGACACACAACCAACTCACCTACTGTGCCTTCCTCATGGGGACCCCAGGCACAGAGGAGGGTCTCACAGCAGAGGAGGGAGCAACAGAGGCTCCTCAGGCCACAAGCTAATGGGCTAAAACACTCCAGGGACATTTGCCACATGTTCTTCCCAGCTCCCCCATCATGCAGGGAAGCTGGTCTCTGCAGATCCTGGCTGGGATCAGCTGGGCCATCCCAGAGACCCCATATGAGGAGTCAGTGGCCATCTCCAGCTCCTGTTGCTCTCCCAAGGCCCTAAGACAGTGTGGGTGAAGAAAACACCCACCACAGCTGAGAGGGAAGTGGTGGGGACAGGGTTCCAGCCCCCCAGCCCCACCACAGGCTGGGCAGAGAGGGGAATGGCTGCTGGAGCTGTTGGTGCTGTCACTCCTTTGTCACCTGCCAAGGGGAATGGTGTAGGTGGGCCCAGTCCTGCAGAGACACGCTGAGACAAATGGCTGAGGGGTTTGGATATTAAATATTTGACGTAAGGGAACCTTCATGACACTCATCATGGGTCTTACCACTCCTCCTGAGCACGAGTGTCAAGACCATTACTCAAAGCTCCTGGGTCCCTCTGCCAGAATGCTCAGCTCCTCCGAGTCCTCACCAACTGCCCTATGGACAGCACGGGAGATACCAGGGGAGGCCAAACCCAAATAGCTGCTAGAGGTGGTCTGAGGGAATGGGGTCCTTCCACCTGAGAGTCACCCAAGGGATGCATAGAAGGGTCTGCACTCCCCAGAGACGGCAGGAGCCAGACCCAGGAAACATCTAAACCATCCCACAGCAGAGTGGAGACTTGGGGCTGCTTGACACTTTGCCCCCTCTATGCCACCTACAACCAGAGGGCATAAACCCACCAAGATCATGGAATCACAGAAACACAGACTGGTTTGAGTTGTAAGGGACCCTAAAGAGCATCCAGTTCCAACCCTCTGTCATGACACCACCATAACAGCTGTGGAAGTTGTGCTGCACTTCCTTCAAGCAGCTGGAAAGCTTGGTAAGGAGCTGCAGCAAGCCAGGCTTCATTTGGGGCAAGCCCTCAAGAAAGGCAATTTTCCTGACAGTCCATGGTCCAGCCCCACCAGCCAGTCATGAGCAAAGCTGAGGTCCATGGGAGCCTGGCTGAGGAGAGCAAGAGCTGGCATGGGAGAGCTCAGCCTGGTGGGAACCTTCTATCTGCAATGTCTCTGCAGCAAGGGGCTAAGGATCTTCTCTTGAACACCCCAAACTGTAACACCAGGTCACACACAGAGCCCACAGGAACCTCTGCAGGTAGTTGTATGGCTGGGGTAGCTGAAGTCACTGCCTGTGGAGGAACCCAACTGACCTCCCAAATCAGACATGTTAACAGGTACAAGGTGTGGAATACAGACATCTGTAAAAGCCTGTCATGTTTATGCCACGGAGAGCAGGGCACGCCAAGCCCAGGCTGCAGGAGGTTGGTGCAAATCCCAGGGGTGTTGCTTCAGCAAAGCTCTGCTGCACAGAACCAGCTTTTGGCAAGGCATGGCACCTCAAACAGCAGCTCGAGCCAAGTGCTTCCCTCACAGACCCAAGCAGAACCCACACTTACATTTACTCTGCATAAAGCTAAAAACATCCCCAAAATGAAGAATAATCAACCAGACTCCCTACTCAAAACAACTCTCCCTGACTACCCCAGCAATGGCCTGTGATCATCTGCAGCCCCTTCCCTTTCAGTGAGTCTGATCAGAGCCCCCTTTGCAACAGCCCCCTTGGGGGAGGTGGGTGATGCACAGGTCACCCCACGGTGCTCTTGGGGACCAGACCTGCTGCGGCGAGGGGCTGTCCCCTGCCCCCCACCCTGGCACGGCTGCTCCGAGAGCTTGGACAGCTGTGGCTCAGCCCTGGATCCAGGCTGGACAACAGTGAGAAGAAAAGGCCTGCCAAGCTTCGAATCAGCTCCTTGAACTCCATCCAAAAGCAAACGGGAGTCAGCCCAGCTCCCGACAGCCCAGCAGAGCCTCGCCCGGGGCTGACAGCGCTCGGCATGAGCCGCTGGCTGGCCCGAGCCGGGCGGTGGAGCCAGGGCCACAGGTGGCTCACGGGGCACAGGGCGCTCCCCGGGCCACGGCCTGGCAGGCTGCTGCCCTCCCCTGCCGATGGCCAGGGGATGGCACGGGCAGGGAGGAAGGCAGCTGCCATCTGCAGCCAGGGCTATCCATCTCGGCGGCGGTGGCGGCGGCGGCTCGGGGCTGGGAGAAGCCCGACTGTGGGAAGATTAGAGGGGACACGGCGTGTTCATGCCCGTCCTGCTGCGCTGCTGCTACCCAGGCTGCAAATAAAGCCTCGTTTTTCATGCAAAGATGCACAATGGTTAACAGGGAAAAGCTTGCCTGGGAGGCATGCAGGTAGCAAACAAATTTCCAAACGAGTCTCGGGTTACTACTGATGGTTATTCGATTTACATTTTTTTTTCTGTTTTGCCAGATGTTGATTCTCCGAGGGTGAAATTCCACCCGAAACGAGGGTGCAGGAAGGTGCAGGAGTCTCCTGCTGCAGAGTGGCACGTTTCCCTGGAGCTGCTCTGTTCCTCACCACTTGCAGCCATGCTTCCAACCGTACCATGCGTCATGGGCATGGGAAGGAGTGAGGAAGCCGAGCTGCTGCAGAGACCAGAGCCCACATCTGCCAACTCCACAGCTGGAAAAGCGCCATTTTCCTGCTGGCAGAAGCAGCAGCCCCATGTCCTGGAGCAGGATGGGCAGCTCCTACCAGGTGATGAGTTCCTGTGGGGAGCCCCTGAGCTGGCTCTGTGTTCGGCTCCCTTGGATAAGAAGCAGCCGGAGGTGGATTAGCCAGGCCCCGAGAGTCCATTTTACAGGAAGCGCTCCAAGATTCCCAGGTCCTGCGGGGTGCCAGCCCTGCACATCTGCACAGACACGGCTGCTGACGGGGCCACAGGCGCTTGCTCCACGCCACAGTGGGGGCCTGGTGTCAGGCAGGTCACCAGGGCTATGATCCTCAAAGGCAGGTGGTGCCCAACTCCAGTGGAAATGATGGCAACAAGGCTCTAAATCCCACTCTCGCCTGGGCCCTCATCTTGGACCGGAGCTTCCTAAGTACATCCTGCAAAGGCCTGTAGGAGACTTCCTTATGTAGCATCTCTCTCCTGGAGGGGACACTCGTCTGCCCCTCCAAAAGTCTGATGTGAATGCAATGACCTGACCACCACCCCAGGGCCGAGCCAGTCCCTTGCTGCATCCAGAGGGGCCCTGGAGGGGCATGCAGGGAGCCCACCAGTCACATCTACAGGGACAGTGGGCACTGCCCTGCCAGGCACAGCCGCTCGCTGCCAGCCAGCCGGCTCCATTCCCTGCTGTTCTCCATTCCCCACAGCCCCGCTGGCTCTGGGCAACCCAGAGGATCTTTACATGGGAGACCCAGCAGGAAGAGGACTGAGAGTCAGGCAGAGGGGTGAGAATCGGGCAGAGCACTGAGGATAGGGCAGGTCTGCCCACAGGCACCACCCCGCACCCTGCAAAGCATCCCGGCCCAGGACAAGGACAGGGCACATCCTGAGTACGGCAAACACAGCCCAGGGCCATACTCGGTGCCGGTGACTGCTCATGGGATGGGGCCAATTGCCCAGAGACGGCCAGGGGGTGCGGGCAGAAAGGGCCCCAGGGGGAGCGGGCAGCCCGGGCACATGTGTGCTCACAGACCCCACGCACCTCCCTACACGTGCCTGCTCCCTCCAACCCCGCTGCGTGTTCCCTGGCACACACCGCCAGCCCCCCACGCCCCCTCGCTGCGCGCACACCCGCAGGTAACGCAGCATCGCCGGCCGGAGCACACGCACCGCCCGGGAGCGCACACGCACATCGGAGCGGAGCACACACATGACCGCACGGAGCACATACATAACCACACGGAGCACACGCACACACACACACACATGACCACACGGAGCACACACGCATAACCACACGGAGCACACGCAGCCGCGGGTCGCGCATCCCGCACGCCCGGACCGGGGCCGCTCCTCCGCATAGGCTCGATGCGGTGGGCACGCACGGGGAGACGGGGCTCAGCCCCGCACCCGGCACCGGCACGGCCCCGCACACGGGCTCCGCAGCGGGTCCCGCACGCACGCAGGGGGCCGGGGGTTCCCGCACCCGCACGGAGATGCGCTGCTGGTAGCAGGGGAGAGGCGGCGGGGCCGGGCTCTGCTGTGGCTCCCGCACCCCTGCGCAGCCGCGGCCCC
>VXBX01001820.1:4610-19317 GCA_013400415.1 Scytalopus superciliaris
AAGAAAGAAGAAAAGGAAAAAAGGGGGGGGGGGGGGGGGGGGGCGTGAGTTATCCAGGGGATTTCACAGCTTTTGTGTACCTAGGCAGCTTTACCTGAAAATAGTAAGTATTCCTCTGCAAGTCCTTGGGTCAAACGGGTTCAACAAGGCATTAAGATTTATCAGGCACTTTTAAAGAGCAATTTTCTAGGTATTTATGGAGCTACAGCCTAAAAAGACACACACTCCAGTTGGTTAGGTACATTATTAAAACACCTAGTTCCAGTAGTTCAGTCAGTTATTGACTTTACACCAACCAAAATTTATTATCACTCTTTGTTCATGACTTACATGTCTTTACAAAAAACCCCATAAGTATGAATAATTCAGTTCTCATTTCATGCTAACAGTACATTAATTTATTCATCAATTAGTCACAATAAACACCTGAAGAAAAGCACAAAGATCAGTGTCTACAGAGCCATTGTACTGTCCACTCTTCTTTATGGGTCTGAATCCTGGGTCATCTCCTGCCACCACCTGTGACTCCTCGAGCGCTTCCATCAGCGCTGCCTCCATACAATTCTAAACATCCACTGGACAGACTACGTGACTAATGTGTCTGTTCCTGAGCATTGAGGCCGTGCTGCTGAGAACGCAGCTGTGCTGGGCAGGGCACATCTCCAGGATGGAGGGTCACCGCCTCCCTAAGATTGTGCTCTATGGTAAGCTTGCCACCGGCTACCGCAAGAGAGGAGCCCCAAAGAGGAGATACAAGGACTGCCTCAAACAACACCTCAGCCTTGGCCATATTGACCACCATCGATGGTCCACTCTGGCCTCCAATCGGGAGGCATGGAGGCACACCATCTATAACACTGCTGCTTCCTTTGACAGCTCACACAGGATCAGTCTGGAAGAAAAAAGACAGCGCAGAAAGAACCGTGCCTCGCCAATACAGCCTGTGGAGACTTTCCCTGTGCCTTTTGCAACTGGACTTGCCTGTCTCACATCAGCCTTTTTAGGCATCAGCAGCAGCGTGGGGAGAGCCCTTCCCAAATCTTCGTTCGTGAAGCTTAGCCATGAATGAACATTAATTTATTCATCAATTAGTTGCAGAATCAAAATATTCCTTAGTACTTTCAGTGCCAGATTTCAACCTGAAATAAAACAGCTCTCAGGCATCTCAGAGGCCATGTATCTTAACAGATGCCATAATTTTTGCCAACCCCAGCAAAGGTGGCACTTACTTTCATTCTGTCCTCCAACATACCAGTCCAATCTAAATTCTATATTTCCAACTCCAAGAGTATAATAGAGATATCCTCCCACCTCTTTTTCTTTCCATCTTTATTGTGCAGGCAGAGTCTGGTTTGTCTTGCACAAACCTCAGAGCAAAATGAGTGTGAAAAGGCCAGCTGGCTTCATACTTGCACCAAGAACACTAGTTGTTTATGCCAGGCCTTCCCTTCTTGTCCAGCGAACACACAGCATCAGGGCACTGGCAACTTATCCTCTACTGCGCTGTTTTACTATGACAGATTTGTCATTAATCATTGACTGTACATAACTGTTTCAGTTAGAAGGTTACACACTCCATTCCATGAGATGTTGGACTTGAGGGTTTGTGTCCAGCTGGACATCTGATCAGCTACAGGCTCCAGTCCTTTGCTTCTCTTGAACATCGAACTTCAGCTCATTAGTGACAGAGAGGTTGCTCTGGGTCTATTCTGCACAGCGCACACAATTAATGTACCAGTTCTGTGGGAATCTCAAAGTACAAGTGTCACACTAAAAACAAACTAGAACTTAAGGTGGGGACAGGATCCTAAACCATGAATTTTTCATATCAGTTTGTACCTCAGAGACTGCCTTTCCTACTACAGTTAGCTAACACATAAAACAATTTAGCTTTTTTTTCCCTTTTTTTTTTTTTTTTTTAAGAATAAAAGTCAAACATGCAGTGTTTGCAGCTAATTCACTGATATCCTTCACCCCAAAGCTGGTATGTCTTATGTACTCAGTTAAACCTGACTGACACACAGTCCAAAACACTGGATGACTGTAACCTCTCCTTCCATGAATGCAAAAGTGACATAGCTAATACCTGCCACTGCATCTTTCCAACAGCGGAAAGGTAATAAAAATGAAATTTCTGCTAGAACTAATCCTTATAAGCACTAGCTGAAGAGACGTGAAAGAGGAAAGTCTACTTCCCACCTGTCTACCTCCTGATCCAGGTCAAAGGAGGCAAGTCCATATCTGATGCAAGAAGCTCAATGGACAAACGTGCTGTAGCTCCCAAGGATGAAATACCCAGCAAAGTTAGTGTGAAAGTTCAGCAAAGTCATTGCTGCCTAGCTCTTCCTGTTTCACTGCATGACTTGGACAAAGAGTATTTTTTCATTCTCTCTTGCCTGATTTATATTTACATATATGTACAACAGAAATACATGTCACCCTTTTGTAATTAGAAACTGTGCAGCCACCTGTCAGATTGCTGGTGTTTTAACAACTCAGCATATGCTTGTATAACCATGGTACAGAAGTCACTGGAATACTGCACAGAGTGACAAACTGCTATATCTTACAGGGAGATAGTCTGTTTACTTACATCTAGGGTATAAAACTCAAAAAACCCCAATACCTGGTAGCAGAGAAGATGAACAGACAAGGCAATGATCTCCTTCTCTGGCATTGTCTAGACTGGTTTTAGCCTGTGGACACTGTGGATGTATCATGGCTCTATGAGGATGTTTACATCCATATTTCATAACTAATAAACGGTGAAACCAAATACAATTTTCCAAATTCATGCATAATATGGAAGTGCTCAATCTGAGCAGCTTTAGAGCAGTCTTATTTTCTGCATACCTGGGGGAGGAGAATAAAAAAATCAGGCCGTCTCATCAGCATGTTCAAAAAGCCCCAGAAATTGCTGTCTGTCCTGAAAGTGAGATTGCATATCATGTCCATCATGATACATCATGAAACATTTGTGAGACCACTTGTGTGCTTAACTAGACATTTTATCATCTGGAACAAGAGCCAGAACTGCTGAAACCACCTCACGTCCTCTGAAATCAATTAATCTCTATGAAATCAAGAGGATTTGAACACCTGAACAACAGGTGAGCTCTGGCTTTAAATCCACAGTTCTGCACAGAGCAAAGGGACAAGAGTTTCATAATAAGATGACTCTTAAAGCCTTTTTTTTAAAAAAAAAAAAAACATGACACCCCAAGAAAACCACCATCTGTCTGAGAGCAATGTCCAAATGCTTTTTGAGCTCTGTCAGGCTTGGTGTGGTGACCACTGCCCTGGGGTGTCAGACTTGAGGGAATGCTCTCTGCTCTGGGCCCTCCCCGGTGCCAGCAGGGCCTCTGGTAGCCTCAGGAACGAAAACAGCGTGGCCGAGGCTCGTGGATGCACAGAGAGAGTTTATTCGAACAATCCCGGGGTTTTAAACCCCTGGGGCGGGCCCAGGGAGCAGGGCTATCATTGGATGAGGGCTTGTGTGTAGGGGAGCGGTTTGGGGGCCCGGGTAGCCAATGGGAGAGGGGGAGGATCCATACCCAGCAGGAACCAGGGATTGGGGGAAGGCTGGGGAAGGATGGGGAGGCAGCCAGTAGGGTTAGGGGAAGGGCGGAGCTGCTCACAGGGGAGCGGGGCAGCCTGGCAGCGTCCCAGCAAACTACGTGGTCGCTGCCGGGTGCGTGTTTTACAGAGCTTAAGGGAACACTTATTACTATTAAACACAAGAGGTAAACAGTTTTCTGCTTCTTTGGTCCTCAAATGTTTTCTGTGGTGATGATTTCAGTTCTAGGGGTGTACTTTTCCATTTCTCATAGCTGTCTCTGTTCCCCACACTGGGGAGCCTGTTCAGTGCCTGACTCCCTCTGGCTGAAGAAACTTTTCCTCATATCCAGCCTAAACCTCCACTAGCACAGCTTCATGCTGTCCTCTGGGTCCATCACTGGTCACAGACAGCCCAGATTCTTGCTGCCTCTCTGTTGCCCCTCACGAGAAAGCTGTAGATCCCAATGAAGTCTGACCTCAGTCTCCTCTTCTGAGCTGCTCCTCCTAAGGCTTCCCCTCTGGACCCTTCACCATCCTCATGCCCTCCTTTGGATGCTCTCTAATGGCTTAATGTCTTTTTTATATTGTGGTGTCCAAACTGCCCCAATATTGCAGGTGAGGCCACCCCAGTACAGAGACAATCCCCTCCCCTGCCTGGTTGGCGATGCTGGGTCTGATGACCCCCAAACACAGTTGTCCCTCCTGACTGCCCAGGCATTGCTAATTCATATTCAATTTGTTATCAGCCAGGAACCCCAGGTCCCTTCCCACAGCTGCTCTCCAGCCTCTCAGTCCCAAGTCCACACACACAACCAGGGTTGCCCCAAACCAGCTGCAGAATCCTACACTTGTTTTTGTTAGACTTCATATGGCTGGTGATTGCCTCTGATTTGTTGAGGTCTCTCTGCAGAGCCTCTCTGCCTTTGAGAGTCAACAGCTCCTCCAAATTTTCTATCATCGTGAAACTTACTTTGTACCCCTTCAAGTCCTGCATCCGTGTCATGTATGAAGATGTTGAAGAGCATTAGGCCTAAGATGAAGCCCACAGAACCCCATTAGTGACCATAGCCAGCCTGATGTAACTCCATTCCTTAATGACTTGTAAACAACATGCCACTCCAAGACAAGCCTTTGTAATAAAATCCATGTTTGACAAAGGCAAAAGCTCTCTCCTGGTGACAAGGTTCATAAAGGCATGGAAGAAGGTGATCAGTACCTTGTACATCACACTTGAAGATTCATTTTCAGTTTGCTTTCATAAAACCTAAAGGACTGCAAGTACAGTGTCACCAGAGGCAATGGGAAATTCACAGGGTTTTCAAAGACATTCACACAGTCAGGACATCCATTACAGGGTACTATTAGAACTTGAGTAATTAGCTCCAGAAAGATGACAACTTCAAAGGTATTAAGGTGGCAGTTTTAGGCACAGCCGTTATTCAAATAGCTCTCTGCCACTGAGGAAATTTATTAGAACTTTCAGTGTGATCGTAACAATATGTAAATTGGACTGCTCAAATGAGGATATATATGGTGAC
The DNA here is from genome assembly GCA_013400415.1 of Scytalopus superciliaris. NCBI lineage: Eukaryota > Metazoa > Chordata > Aves > Passeriformes > Rhinocryptidae > Scytalopus > Scytalopus superciliaris. The sequence goes on from VXBX01001820.1 coordinate 9,707, forward strand.
AATGTGTTGCAGGAGTCACCAATTGAAAACTGGAAGTAGGGATGAAAAAATGATACAATTACTGTAGTCTGGCATTCTGAAGGCCTTGGCTTAACAGACTGAGCAAAATGTACTACATCAAAGAAACCCTCTTTAATAAAATTTATCAATAACAATAATAATAATAATAATAAAGTCTAAGTACTGAACTGTGGAATACAGCATATGAAAAACAGGTTATTACAGAGAAAGAGACACCAAAAGATATGAAAAATAGATTAATTTTTTCATCTTGTTGACCATATTTTGTTAATATATTCTGCAAGCAGTCAAATTTTTGAAAATTATCAGATTCATGTTTCTGAACGGTCACTGTTTCATCTGCATTGTTCAGATGTGAAGAGTTGTTTTTAAAAAAGCAAGCGATGATACACTGAAGAAAAACTGGCAAGCAATGTTAACAGAACAACATTAACAGGTCATTGGGCTCTGTTTATTTACTTTTTTAAAGACCTTTTATGAGTAAAAAAACCAGAGTTCTTTTACAAAGCAAGTCTACTTTCATATTACTAAGAGTTAAAAATCTACAATGTGAGAAAGCATGTTTAACATCCTTCAAATTTTAATGGGGATGAAACACATGGGGTCACACCCACCCAGGGACTATCAGATCTTCTCCTGTCACTAGTCAGACTCCTTAACAAAGTTCTATTTTCACGAAGTGCTGAGTAATCTTCCCTTCAGAACAGCCTCAAAACTACCTCTGATACCACATCCCTGTGTTAGCATCTGACCTCACACACAAGACAAGCCCTGACCACCACTGTTGTACTTGTACTTGAGCAGGACTAACGGAAGACAAGCTGCCACCAGGCTACAGGCTGAACTGGATTGCAGACATAATTAAGACACCCAACAGCCAGGCAATGGTAACACAAGGAAAACGCATGGCAAAAATCCAGGAGGAGTTGCAAAACAGATAGTGTTTTGATTACAAACACAGTATATATCTTGCAGAAATAGTCACTTTACAAACAAGAACAAAACTCTAAAAGGGGGAAGGGGCATGCTGACATACTATGAAGTCATAGAATCATAGAATTGATTGAGTTGGAAAAGACCTCCGAGATCATCAAGTCCAACCCTTGGTCTAACTCCAGTCCATTTACTAGCTCATGGCACTCAGTGCCACGTCCAATCTCAGGTTAAAACCTCAGTCCTTAAAAGAACCACCAGATTTTAAGTTACAGGAAGCAAATGCAGGCACCTCTCACCAGTTCCCCATGGCCATGGCCATTTCTGCCAAATGATTCCCTCAGCACCTGTGTTACTTTGCATTTGGCCGCTTTCAACCTCTATGTGTATGTCAACAACACATGGGTCAAGCAAAAACAAGTGAAGCTTTCCAGCATCCAGTTCCACTGCTGTTCCAATCACTTCATAGTCCTGAACAGCAGAGACGTTGTTCTCCCACCACAGGAGAACTAACCCTCAAGGCAGATGAAAAATCACACAGCAACTTTCAGGTTCTCAAAGGATTAAATGCAGCACACTTAAGGGCATCTAATCTGTCCTTGCCAGGGTCCAACTACTATTTTCCTGTCACTGGCAGCAAAATCAAGGCTGCAGGCTGAGAATTAGCATAGACACCTTCTCTGTGTCCACAGAAGACAAGGGCTTATGCACAACAGACCTCTCCTGCCTACTTAGTATCCCCCTGGATTCACTAGAGATACTTGAATAATCTAACTGCAGTCTTCCTGCAGTAACTCAGTGAATAACTATTCATGCTAACTGGAAGTGACAATGACAGCTGAATAGTAAATAACAGGTATCTTTCCGTAACATGAAAGGGATTGGCATAAAGCTGGCACTGCACTTTTAAATGCTGTGTCTAAACACAGAAAGCTATTGAGAGTTTTGAATCACCATGCAATAAAAAAAAATAATCATATGTAACAGAGAAGGATTCATTTCAGTCTAACATTTTAAGCTGTAAAATAGGAGCTGTAGCACTATGTTATTGTTGTTGCATTCTTTGAACTACAACTAGCAATTTCTGAAATCTGGTACCTAGTTATCTGGTATCTAGTTCCACCCACCAGTAAGAACAGAGTTTTTAGTCTGGATATATACCAGTTTCAGTCTTCAATGGCTTTACAGTCACTGAAGCATGAAAGAACAAAAATAACAGTTGAACTTGATGATCTTAGAGGTCTTTTCCAACCTTAATGAGTCTCTCTGCTTTGAGAGAAAGTAGGAAAAAAAAAAAAATCAACCACAGTGTCTACTGGTATTCCTACAAAAATACTGAGACTTTCAATGTAAATAACTAAACTTTTGCAAATGGCTTGCAAGCCTCTTTTCCTGCCTCAACAAAAAGCATCCTTTTAGAGTACCTCACACAAAGCTCACTAAATGACGAGAAACTGTGCAATATCTACTACTGAAAGCTGAAAGTAGACTACATACCCTGGTGACTGGCATAAGTCAAAATAAATCAATTGTAGTGAATCACATTCCAGGTCTTCTACAAACAGATGTAGAAAATTTAATCCAGATGAGGCTACTGTGACATAAACAAGCTATTCCTGGATTTGATATTTTATAGTGACATTTGGCATAACTAACTTCAGCGTGACGCACATTAAAAAAGTAACTTGTTCTATGAATAGATTCCTCCAAGGGCCATATTGACAGAGCCTAAATTATACTCAAGTCTCTGTACTTTATATTTTCTAAAAGCAGACCATATTTTAATAATGTATTTCAGTCCCATGAGTTGTCTTTTTCAACAGTTGCTCCATCTGTGGATCTGTCACCACTGAAAAAATACAAGGAACTTCAGGGATTTTAAATCCATCTCTTAATGAAGTTACATGATGGGATTTTTGGGATCATCTTCACCTTCTAAACAGGATGGTAAATGGCTGCTATGGCACTACTGCCTACCTACCTTTCCACAGTCTTCAACAAATGCATTTTTTAATGATTTCTCTGAATAATTGTCATCAAAAAGAAAGATGCATAATTGCATATTCGCTTTAGAACATAATTAAGCAGAGCCTGTACCCTCTTGATGCTGATATGTCAGCAGTGAATCTCCTCAAGTATCACAGCAGCCTTATCTGTTGCATCTTAGGCTGAATGGGGGGAAAATAATAATAATAAGGAACCTTCATTCTCAATCAGCAGTGTGTTCCAAGATTGAAGGATCTGAAATGCACATGATTAAGAGGCCGTTAGAAATATTAAAGATTTAGCAGATGTATATTCATTCTGGTTTTGGCAGTGAGGGCGCAGAGAGGGGGTAGGTAGGGAATTATGGAGGCGTTAATTACAAAGAAATAGAGAATTAAATACTGTTAGTGTATCCATTCTTTCACAGAATAGTTATGTGTCTCATTAAAAGTATACTTACTATCCAATCTTTAATGTTTCATGTGGGCAAAAAATATTTACAATAAATATTCCCCATTCAGCTCTGATGACTGTTATTTATATCAATTAATTTTGCTTACAGGATGGAAGCTTACTCCAGAGTTGTCCCACTACAGAATAATCTTCAAGTGACTTTCCATTCTACTTTGGACTGATCGTACACTTTCCTCCAAGGGGAAAAGCCTCCCAAGATTCTTTTGCTGTCCACACTAGCATAGCATCAGGACTGAGCAGAGAGATCTTGTGATACAGATTTTGCTATTTGTACTCTCCAAAGCAAAAAGAGAATCTAGACCTAATGCTTTTCAAAGGACATTTCTAACACTTATGGCTGCAAAGACATAAAAATAACCCTTATCCAAAAAGCTATCCAACAAACACCTATGCACATGTGCAAAAAACTCAAAGAACTTTCTTTGGATTCCTTTAATTTCCATATTTAGTCATTTATGATCAGTGTCATAAAGGTTAAAACGCCTACTTTTCAACTAAAATTGTACCTAGAAGCTTGAATTTTCAGCCTGCAGACTTTAGGACTGTATTATTGTCACAGTCACATCATGTTATTTCCATCAAAACAGCTGGAGGTTTCCAGTGTAGGAAGCAATTATTATGAAAAGTGTCAATGTGTCATTCTCCCCAAGTCACATGTTTAACTTCACGCTATAGCATTTGACAAGTAACTGGCTCTAAACCTCCACCAAGAAAAAGGAAAATGGAGAGAGAGCACATGTGCAAGTCACAAGAGAAAAGAAGTTTACCCACTGCTATGAGAGCAGATTCTGACATTGCTGACTGATGCTACAGTTGTGGTACACTTCTAGAGTTTAATTGCTTTGTTGGAAGGCAGGTTTAGGTCTGCATGCACGAATGAACAGTTTGCCTTGACCTGACAATATACGTATAAAAAGTGTCAATCTGAAACAACATACTCAGTAATTACACGTTCAATGAGTGGTGCAAGCATTTTAGGAGGCAATATTCACATTTCATGGCAGCGATTAAAGAAAATGTCCTGCCTGACATGCACAACAAAGAAACAGTCACTGTGCTACCTTTCAGGCCTAAAAGGCTCCATTTAATGACAGTGCTGGATACAAAGGACCACACATATGTCTCAGGCTTCCTGGCAGAGTGACTTCCCAGGATATGTCCACACAGAGGAACTCAGGTGTGGTTTGCAGCCTCCAGCAGGCATATCTCAGCATACAGTACATCTACTAGCTTAACCCATGTAATGTGACCAGTTACATTAGAAAACAGTAAAGCACAAGAGTAGATAGTAACAAGACAGCAGCCTGGCTACACATTCCCTCAAACAAGCAGAAGTGTCTTCCACTACATCCTCCCATTTGCTAGCCAGTAGGCACGTTCTGCTCACTCCAGAGCACATTGCATTCTGACCCTCCTTCGAAGGCACAGACATACCCGTGATGTCTTTCTTTCCCTCCAGAGAGAGCAAGCCAGCCTTCTCTGTGTGATAGGGGAGCTTTGGCTCACACCAAAGTCAGTACACCCCGATGAACACTTCCTGGTTCACAGTCCCAAATTGTTGACTCGGACCACCCACACAGGATCTTATTCTCCCATTTCGCTTGGCACCTCAAGGACCATGCTATTAATTTTGAAGCTAATTATTTGTGAAAGTATTTGGGGGGGGAAGCAAAAAAGCAAGTGGGGAGACTTGACCAAAAAGAACTTCAAAACTCTCAAACTGGAGTCAGGACAAGGAAGTGATACAAAACATATGAGATCCCAAATCCTAATTCACTTAGAGCAGGAATCTCTTCTTCATACATTCTATTCTCCAGTTACTCATGGTATATTAAGTTAATGGAACCTCTGAACTTTAGCATATGTTTAATAGCTAAGTGTGCTTTTTTGAGTAATGATATGACTTTCTTACTGTATACAAAAACACACATATGGATACATTTATGTATGTCGAAAATACCCATTCAGGCTTTGATATTACTCAGCAACACATTGTTCATGGTCAAACAATGCTTTAGGCTGTATTAAGCAATGTAGAAGTAAACTGGGGAAAATTGCCCCAGTTCCTCAGAACCTAGCAAAATCTTAAAAAAGATAAAGTTAAAAAATCAGTTAGGAGAAAGATGTTTGTCCATGATCAGATAGAGTGCAATAAGCCCCTGGTCCACTCACAGTATGACCGAAACACCACCCCATAACCCAGACCTCTCTCATACAGAACTGTAAAGGCTGTGGAACACATCAAGACAAGAGGCAATTTTTCATCTGTTTTTCAGTTAACAAACTGTCACTAACTAGACTAGGCAGATTTGCCTAACCCCTGGTGATAACACTCAAGGCGAGAAATCCAAGGTCTAATTGTCAGTATGTGCCACCCAAAAGGATGAAGACAACATCATGTGCACACTTGGAAGGTGCCACACATCAAGAATTAAATGTTGTTGTCAGTACAACAAAGTAACTGTGGAAATGTTACTGCCTACAGGAAAAGTTAATCAAACAGGTACAGGGAAGTCACAGACGCTTTCTAAGCCATAACATGCTGTTGCGCATATACTATGCGGATGCATCCACAACAGCTCTGTCCACAATCTGTACTGAATTTGTGGTCCCCAGTGCCAGGAATGTTGGGCAGTTACACGAGCCACACTCGGCCACAAGAACATCATCCTGTCTCCCTCCTGTAATACCTCCAGCCAAAGCAAATCACTGCACCAGAACACAGGACAGCCACGGCAAGGCAGTGTCAGAGCAGTGCCAGGGAAAAGCAGCTCTGTGACGGCGAGGGATGCTCACAGGCGGCTTCTCCGGCGAGCCAAGAGTGACACCTGCCGGGCTCGGGGCTGGGCTCGGCTCCGGGAGCTGAAGGAGTCCGGCCAGCAGAGCTCTCGCCGCACGGACCCGCACGGCCCGCTATGCGCACACACTCATGAGGCTGCTCGGCGAACTGCACCATACAACACAACTCAACAGTGGCACACACATCAAAACTGTGCAGCAAAAACCATCAGTCACACTTGTGTCAGAAATGAAGGGTAACTGTGTCTGCTTCAAAGTAGTGAAGGATACAAAAAGCAGGGACCTAAAAGGACAAAACCCACTCCTTGCAATCCTTCCCAGCTCTGACCCATATGATTTTCAGGGACAGTGATAACACCCTCGAAGTGACCACAAAGGAAAAAAACATTAAAAATAAACATACTCACACATACAAAAAAAATTCAAAACAAAACAAACCATAAGCCATAAGACCTTCAAACATTGCTAACTTTGCAATACAGGAAAAAAAAAAAAAAAAAAAAAGCATCTTCTCTGGCTTTAGATAACTGGATTGCAGCTTGGAAGGAAAGCAACAGGTAATGTCATTGCAGTCAGTTGTTACCACCTTACCTGCCCAAATTTGCCAAGAGAACATGAAATTGCACCAGGACAAAGACTTTTGCCACAGTATCTAACGGCTGACCGTACAAGTTTAGCCACTTCAGTCCTCTCTTCCCCTTCTGCATACAGTATGCAGGTATTTTTTTAAGTAATTCTAGATCTATGCATAAGAGGACTATAAATACTAGCTTTCAATAAATGAAAGCCTATCTTCTGTGAAATTATAATTTGGGACATATATTTTACAGTATTGGCAAATTCAGGAAGAGTGCCATAACAGAAACAACAAATCATTAGCAGGAAAGACCAAGACGAGGCATTAGGGCAGGACAGCAACTGCACAATGACAAAGGCCTGGCATTCTCACACCAAGACTAAACTTTTGCATGGTAAGTGTTTGTGGCCAACACGGTGCCAGTCCTGAACAAAGGTTACAAGAGGTTAATAATACACATCTGTTCTGCAAATTTTTTGGAAAGCTCAGCAGAGAAAACCATCATTTTGTGCAGTAAGAAAGACTTAGACCTACACTGTAGTATTACTTCCCTTACCTTAAATCTCAGCTCATGCCAGTTTTACAGTGCTGCCCCTGGGCAGCTTCTGTGGGCCCTGCAGGTAGAACAGGCTTTGCTGTGGTAGTATGGTTGATGAGCATAACTTAACTAATTCTAGGAACTCACTGACTGCCATTTTCCTACAGCACCAAACTCAAATGGATTTTACTCACTGTGTTTTTGAGGTAGGAGGCTGCAGACTGAAACTGAGGTCACAGAGCATTTCTCATTCTGTCCCACCCCACCCACTCCCAGACATCAGGGAAAAACTGGAACTGGGGGCTAAGGGGGAGATAAACTAATCTCCAAGGGGAAAAGAGTCTCAGCTCTGCATTCTGCAACTCTAAATTCATGTCTGTTCAACTGCAGGAATGTCAAAAAATACAGAGCATTGCTGCCACCACGTGCTACAAGAGATCTCTGCAATCAAGGGATTTCCTTTTGCCTTATTTTTTAAACTACAAAACCAGAACTGTTTATTTTGGCACATTCAGGACAGAGGGTAGGCAGAAGGCCTCCATCTAACCCACGGAGGGCTGGCACTGTCTTTCAGCTGAGTGCTTGTCCCCAGGAGTGCCGTTGGCTCCACTCTCTTCCAAGGTCTGGGACACAGCCAGCCCATGGCTCCAAGTACTGCTACAGACACAGCAATCAAGGGGCCAGCTCTGCCCACTCCCCCGTAACCAAAAGACTCCAATGATTTGGCATCTTGATCATCACTGATCAGTGGTGCAAACCATCCGTGCCTTCTGTTTATGAAAGGAAGCTCATCACAAATACCTACAAGGTGGCATGGCTGTCATTGTCCTGCCCAACCAGAGCAAACACAACCACTTTTCATTCACAGTTATCAGAGGTTTTTTGAAACTAAACCAGCCCACTAAACACTAGAGCCTGTATTACAAGAACTGCTGGTCTGGCAAGGTTTGTGTTTGTTTCTGTGCTCAAGCACAGTTTGAATAAAGTCATATTCTTATGGAGGGATTTTTGCTACACTGGTTTTCAATAAAGGTGCTTAAATGGACTGCATGATACTCCAGATCTTCAGCAGTCACATACCAATCTTTTCAGAGCAGACCCACTTTTTTACAGATGTATTGAATAGTTTCTTCATCTAAAAAATAATAATAATAATAAAAAATAAAATCACACACACACACTACAGACAAAACCCTATAAAATAACAGTAGAAAACAAGTTCTACAGCATGTTTGAGCAATCCCTGAAAATTTAATAGAGGAAGATTAGAACATTCTGAGGAACAGTTTTTCACAGTTTTCCTTTCCTGAAGAAAGGATATCAACAACAAGGATATACAACATTAATGCATTTTAACTGACCCATTTGTCTCATTGATATCTTTGACGGGTTTTTTTTAATTTCACTTGTTCCCTCCTTTTGTCCCTTGTTTCTGAGACACATTTCACCTAAAAATGAATTTTAAAAAAAAAAGTGTTTGTTTTACCATAGCAGCTGAGTATTAACACAAAAATTATAACACAGAAATTTGTCCAAAAATGAAAAAAAGTGTTTTCACATAATTTAAATCTTAAACACATGCTATCCCACACATAAAAAGGCAGGCAACCAGTGAAACAGAAAATAAAGAAAACTTTCTCAGAGAGAGACAGGCCTTCATTTCTGAAGCACACTAGAGACCTGCAACAAGAGAGTCTTCAGATTTTCTTGATTCCAAGCAGATATTGGAAAACATCTAAACAAACTAGCTTTATGGCTATCTACTATGGTTCTTGCATCAAAAAATCTTACCATATCAGAAAACAAACCCTGAAGGGTCCTCTGCCCATTGTCACAGAAAGCTTCACAGAATTAGCAGTCTCCTTGTATAAAATTTGGTTTATCTTATCTAATCAAAAGATTGTCTCTAGCCAGATAAATTCTTTATCCAAAGCAGATCCTGAGCTGCTCTGCTGCTTCTCCTCTCATAACACTGTAAAAAACACCCAACAACCCTAAACATCGAAACTGTTACGGAAGTGTTCCATTCCCTCCATTCCTCTCCTCTGCTCTGTGCTAGACACTGCCATTCAGCAAGACTTCAGGAACATAAATAAAAATCTGTACAAACCAGTAGTTTACTTTAGTTTTATTACTTCTATCTTTTTGCCTGGTCTGGTAATTCACCATTTTTATTATTCCTATCCACCAGCACCCATCCCCTTCCCACCACCCCCCATCATCATCTTTTATCTTTCCTTCTCCATATGCTGCTTCTATACTTCTGTCCTGGTTTAAAGATAA
>VXBX01001832.1:0-13817 GCA_013400415.1 Scytalopus superciliaris
AAGCAAAATGTCCTTGATATCCACGCACGTCCCGAAGCAAAAAGAAGAAGCCCGAGGCACCGAACTTCCCTCCTCTTCCGCCCCCTCTTCCTCTTCCCCCCCTTTGGAGTCCCCTTCCCAAATGTCCCCCTGGGACACATGGTCTCAAATGTCCGTTCCGGTGAAAAGAAAAGGAAAAAATTCACAAAGGAAGTCAAAACCATAACACAAGGTTAAATAAAGTAAGGGAATCTCTATGGAGATTTATATATTGTTCAGGGTTGTTTTGTTTTTGTTTGGTTTTTTTTTTTCATTTTACATCCATTTAAATGCTTATACTAATGGGGAAAAAAAACAGCAAAAAAAATGATAAAGAATTTCAACACCAAAATGATTTTGACTAATCTGATTGTATTGCTCAGTAAAATCTGGCAAGAAGACATCAGAAATGGCCTGAACACCTGTGGCATATGAGCAGAGAAAGGCTACTGTGGACCATATGTTGGGAAAATGGCCCGGGAAGGATTACAAGTCATATGATAGGCAGCATGAAGAGCTGTGCAAGAAGAGGGTCTATCAACTATAGTCACACACCCAGAATTATCAGCATCTGAACCAACTGCTGAAACAGCTAATAATCTGGGGTATATTGCCTGGAAAGGAAGAAAAACCTATCTGACGAAATGGTGTCTGATTAGATCATTCATAAAATTGAACTGGGTAATATCAGTGCAGTCAGTGTAATTTATAAATAATGACTTTTAAACTAAAATCAACTACATGTGAGCTAAATAACCAATAATGTCCCCACAAATAATGCAAACTATAAAATACTGGCATGATTACTCAAGGGCGAGGGAAGGGACAAGGATGAGGCTGAAAGAAGAAAGATAAACAATTCTGATGAAAGATTGCAAGTCCATATACAATCTTCAAAAGTGGAAGCAATCAATACTATGCAAATGCAACTGAAAAGGTAAGATTGACTTTCATTTGAAGGCAGTGTATTCTTACTCATAAGTTATTTATCACGTGTTCAGTGCACAATGCTGTAGAACTCTATTAAATAGAAAGGATAATTCGTAAGTATTGTTACATGGCAGTCATTTAGAAAGAAATATGTGTCAAAAAAAAGAGAGTAAGGATACAGAAACTCAAGCGGGATTATGTAGTGGTTGGGTGAATAAAGTGAAAATGGACCATGCCCTACCCAAGGGTATAAAATGCATGTGCAATCGGAAATAAAGTGATTTGCTGCCTTGTCATTCGAGTCAGTTGGTCAGTGCCACCATCACCACAAAGCACAGATCTCGCTGGGATATCCACTGGTGGTGACTCCTCAGTAGAAAGAAGGAAAAGGAGAGCTCTTCTGGGCAAAAAAACCCCACATGCATCATCAACTCCTGGACAAAAAATAGTCCACAATAGTTTTATATTCCAATAAGGAACACAGAAAAAGGAACACAAAAATGGAACAAAAATACAACCATGCAGGAGGCAAAAGATCGAGGAAATGGGGGGAGGTATTTCCCAGGAACAAAAGCAAATGGCTGAAGCTTTGAGCCACCTGTCAAACAGGCAGAAAAAAGACTCCCTGAATGATGCTGGAAATGAAACTAATGACGATTTTATTCTGGATTAGTTTATATGTATATGGACTTCCATGGGATGGAAAATCCCAAGTGATTGCTAAGGAGAAAGACAGGCAAAAACTCCATGAAAAGGCAGGGGCTGGGACCCTTATGACTTGCAAATACACAGTCATGGGCTAAGATGCCCATCACCATATGGGGTGGTGGTGGGGACGCATGGAGCCATGGTGGGAAAGAGAAAGGTGGTGAGCCTCAGCAAGTCTGGGATCCTGTCGGGAAAGTGGAAGCTCTGATGGTGGGAAACAGTGGTTTCAGTAGGTGCCTCCCCACCACACCCTTTGTGGGGAGGCTGGGGTTAGTGCTGGCAGTGCAGTGTGAGATGGCAGAGCGATGCAAAATGGCAAAGCTGTGGCATGAAGGGGTGAACCCTGGGCTCTGGCAGCAACACAGTGATTGAGTGTGCAGGGGGAACCCCTGGTGGCCACGAGTGCTGAAGTGGCACCACCAGAGCTGGTGCAGCCCAGCGACTGAGCAGACATGCCCTGTGAGCTTCACAGAGCAGTTGGGGAAAGCACGAGGCCGTGCTGCACAATGTGAGGCATTGTGGTCAGCGGTGGTGGGAGCCAGAACAAGCTCTACAGGACCAGCAACTGAGAAAACGTGGTGGCAGTGGCATGCTGGGAGTGCAACAGGGGCTGTACAGTGGCAGCAGCGTTGTCTGCAGAGGCCATATTGCTCTTGTCTGAGCAGTGCACATGTGAACCTCATGGCTGTGGCCATTTTTAAAGCACGCTAAAAGTAATAAAGGTGTGCCAGAGACTGTGCAGCTGGAGAAGTGGCTGAGAGTGGCAGTGGTGGAGCTGCTAGATTGGAGACAAGCACAGCATTCACAAGAAACAAAGTGTAGAGAAAACAAAAACTTGCCTGCTGTGTCCTCAATTGGGTGGCCTCCGGTGATTGTTGATTTGGGGAATTGTTTTTGCTTTTTCCTGTTTGTCCTTTTTTTTATCCAAAAGATATCCCAAAGATTATTAGCTTGAATTAAGGAAAACTGATGCAATGTCACTAGGAGCTTAATTTCTTCAAAGATGAAGAAACCATGGGCATAACAAGAACTTTGTCAGAAGGTCTTAATATTAACTGTTTTTTGTCATTTGGTCATATCTTTCTATAAGCACAGGTAACATAAGTGTTATTATAAGGCATGGCTATGAATTTAAATGGTTTTGTTTACCTTTCGAATTGCAATTGCTTAAAGGGTTTTTCTAACCATTCAAAGATCTACTGCAAATAGTAATAGTTGTTGAAAAGTTTAAACCTTGTTTAAAATTTCTGCTCCTAAGTTCATTTGTATTTTCATTGCTAACAAATCCTTTTATAGTGTGAAAAGTTAAAAGCAAGCAAATGTCACCAAGATTACTCAGAGTAATGTAAAACAAAGTAATATACAAACTACAGCCCTTAAAAGTTGTAATGTGGTCAGAGTTATGACTTTATCAACAGTTTTCTTTCTTGCAGCTAGTAAATGATGCTTCCACAAAACTCTTAGGGCACACAATTTGGTTGCTAAGTACAAAACTACAGGAATTGTACAAATTTTGATAACGTTTAGCTGTGAGTGTTAACCTTTGTTCAAGTATTTGAATAAGTAATGATACCTGATAATGTAAACAAATTCAAGGACGCCCTTGCTAACTGTTCTCTAAACTGTTNGTTTGAATGTATGAATGACAGGGTGCCCTGAGTGAATGTGTGGGAGTATATGAACATGTGAGAGTGTGACTACTACTACACTTACCTAATTTACACAATCACACTGTCTCATCTATACATAAGCACTCTTTGATGAAGGTCAAAAGACATATAAACCCTGGACTGACTAAAGNACAGAAACAAAAAGAAAGGGGGAGTCCAAGTCTACCTCTGATCCATAAGAATGTTTATGAAGGAATTACATGTTTTTGAATTTTACACTGCACATGGGGAAAGGATATGTTTATGTTTCACAGGTTCTCTGTTAAAATTATCTCCTCAAACAGAACAGCAACTCAAGAACCAAAGAAAGGTGTAGTTAAATATTGTTAATTTAGGGACAAGAAGATAACAGTGTTAATTTCTCAGTTCACAATCACAAGACACAGCAAAATAAAATCCCAGATTTTGTTTGTTTGAATGTATGAATGACAGGGTGCCCTGAGTGAATGTGTGGGAGTATATGAACATGTGAGAGTGTGACTACTACTACACTTACCTAATTTACACAATCACACTGTCTCATCTATACATAAGCACTCTTTGATGAAGGTCAAAAGACATATAAACCCTGGACTGACTAAAGTTATTCATTTACAGAGATAATTAGTTTCAGTAAAGGTTTTTAGGAGTTTCAATAAAGGTTTTTGAGAATAAACCCTGGATTGAAAACACCCTTTAAAAGTTGAAGGTCAAGAAACACAAACCCTGGATTAATCAAAGTTACTCGTTCATTAAAGGTACTTGTTCGCAGAATAGGTCAGTATAATAAAGGTTCGGAGAAGGTTAGTTTAAATAAAGGTTCAGTAGTGGAATAAAGGTCATAAGACTTTACCCTAGAGGGAACAGCGATGTTGGGACTGTTTCATTTTTGTATTTTGGTGTCTGTTGTTTATGGTATTATAGCACAGCATTTACTCAGTGCATTAAAACGAAAGGGGGATATGTAGCTGTTGGGTTAACATGATGAAAATGGACCACCCTCTACCCAAGGGTATAAAACTGTTGCAACCAGAAATAAAGTTATTTGCTAGCTTGTCGTTCAAATCAGTTGGTCAGTGCCACTGTCACCACAGGATTATATAATTCTCATATTTTTTCCTATAGTTTTTAAAATTACAGATTAAATTAATGTTTTACTTTTATTTTGTAGTTCAGTAGCTGTAGAACTGATATTGCTACCTGAAGAAAGGAACCCATTCCAATGACCTTAGAATAAATAATTAACATAACTAGAATATAATCGTATTTTGCATGGTAGACTTGCTAAAAAACAGGTGCCTAGTAGCACATTTCAGGTGCATTTAATGACAGAAAAAAAGCTCAAACTTCTGAAGTAATTCTTTAACTGGAGCTTTTACTCACTCTCCTTTGAAGCCATATGTATGGAAAAAACTAACTTTTATTGGCACCCAAAAGAGTCATGCAAGAAGGGAAAAGACTACACGTCTACTGACAAGCACTGTAAGCCAGCCTTAATAAACAATTGTCAAAGTTTAAAGCAAACAAATAGGTAGATTATAATCTCTTGCTCTTCTATTTTGAAATGCAGTTTCTTTATTGTCTCATGCTCTTTTAAGTTGCCTCTCTTTAACCCTAAGTATATCACAGTCTCACAGATGAGGTACTAAAGAGACTTTTAGACTACTATTAACCAAATCTTCCCTTGTTACAACAAGGCTTGAGAAGAAAAAGAGAAATGGAGAACCTTACAAGGACAAATAATGACATTCTCAGAAGTAATTTTGATATCCTTTTATTATTAATCCACATTGTGTATCTTAATCTGAGACACTGCATAGCAAAAGAAAAAAAAAAAAAAAGTGTGTTTTGTTGATTTTTCAAGTATACGCTTCCTTTCCTTCAACCTTTTTTTCTCTATTTCCTCACTGCCTGGTAAAACCCAAAAACAACAAACCCAAACTAAACAAAAACACCCCCAACCAAAACAAACAAAGAAAACCAACCCCCCCCCAACAAAACGAACCAAACCAAGCCAAACCAAAACAACAAACAAAAACGCTTCCCCCACCCCACAACCCCTCCAGCAAAACAACAAAAGAAACAACGAAAAAACACCCCCCACCAAAGAAAAATCCCTCAAAACCAACAAAACATTAGCAGGTCCTGAAAAAGGAAAATTAACATTGCATATAATGCAAGTGAATGATTGGCCTATGAAATTCTGCAGTTGTTCTTAGATGTGATCATTTCAGAGAGATGTCAAGATCTGGCAACAGGAATCTCCAGTACCTGAAGCCTAACAGAGTACAGTCTGACAACTGCATTATCTCTGAGAACCAGATCCAACAAAAGGCAGTTGAATGACCACTGAAAGTTGAAGGACAATTACATTCATAAATCAGTCAGGTATTTATAAACTTCAGTATTCATTGAGCTTAGTGATCATTGAATAACACAGCTCTTTCCTTCAGAAACATTAATGAGAAAATGTCTTTTCATTTGGTACAGAAATAATAATTTAATCCTCTGCCAATGTCTGGATGATTATGGAGGGAACGGAAATGTATTTACTTTCATTATGATCATGCCAAAGGGAAAATGTCTAAAAACCCACTCACCTCATGTTATTAAGTAGCAGAAGGAAACTCATAAATCACTATTGATTTTGAATCACATAAAATAATCACATCTAATTGGGACCTTATTAGTTCTTTATTCATCTTGTTTTGTTGGCATCAGTCCAAAATAATAAAGCATTGTATATAGTCTATCACAGAACACTCTGCTATGTGCTGGCACATCTCTTGGTTTCAACAATTTCCTTCCTGTTTTTCATCTGAATACTAGAGACTTTTAATTAAAAATAGTTCACTAGTAAAGCATCTCTACTGTGGACAGTGATGTGTTCTGCATGTGCAGTCAACATTAAGTGCCTTTTGCTTTGGACTGTAGGATTGTTTGATATTGTATGAGACTTTCATTAAATTATTGTTAACAGTTTGGAAAGCAGGACCTGTAATACTTGTTTTTGTGTATACTTTTTTTCTCAAATGTTATAATCAATTTTTNTGATCATTTTGAAGTCTGTTCCTCAAGATCACTGAGAGCTTGTTTCTTAAAATAAATGTTTTCATATAGTCACTGGTTACAAATTATTTTCCTCACACCAGATTTTCTTAAGCAGAACAAATGACAAAAAGAGAGAAGATGCAACAGAAGTGCTCAATAACTTCAGCTAAAAAGCACTATTTCAGCATTCACAATGGAAAGCAACAATCATCCCCATTAAATACACTCAATACAAATGCAGAAAGCAGTTTCACAATTGATATAAAATTGGCATAGCTTCACTGAAGTCAGTGGAGTTGTGCTGAATTTCATCACCTAGGCATGTGGTTTCCTGATGGGGGGGAATGTAGAATATTTTAAAATAATAATAATGGATTTTTTTTCCACAAAGAACAATAACTTTTCAATAAAAATGTTCTATCTTTTTTTTTCTCTTCATGTCAGCTAAATCAATCATATGAATTGTTCTAACTTGTAAAAAGTTAAATAAGATGCTGAGGCAAATGTAGAATAGCCAACTGTAGAGCAAAATGTAGTTTTCCATTAGAAAAACCTAATGGTTGAGTTTCTATACATGAAGTATCCTTGTTTAATGTAATAAATGATGCAAAAAAGAAAAACTACAGAACTAAATGTATGTAGAGGGCATGTGTATGTAGATCAATTAATAGAAACACCATGAAAAATTAAATTCTCAGGTAAGGTACAAAATTCTTAGTGACGGTAAATTTGCTGCTGTATCTATCAATTACATATTGCATTGTCATCAAATGAATTCAATATCATTAAAAGAAAAGTTATCAACATTGCTTTTCAATAAAGTATAAAGACGAAACCATTATGTATGCTTCAAATTCACCTTCAGGAAATGTCATATGGAAAAAGTCACATAACCAAGTGAAATGTTGTATTCAATATGTCTGTTGGCATATTCAGTTGTTAAAATAATTGCCTGATCTTCCATGGCAACATGAATGATGTGGTGTATATGAATTTTTACAAAAAAATTAATATGCTTCCTGAAGCACTCTAGCTGTGCTTGATTTTTAGTAGTTAATAAGCTAGTACAAAGTAAGACACTTAGGCATGCATGTCCACAGGAAGAATGTTTCCTACTCCTTATCAGTCATGGTATAGTATGGTGAAATATTTCTGATGTTCATCACATTGGTAGAACTTCAATGTGCCAGTCTTTTCAGGGGCATACTTACTGTGAGGCATATGGTTTTCCAAGGTCACAGAAGCTTCACAGTGTTCTTCTAGCCCAGACACTCATACCCAGACACCTGCCAGTGTACTCGTTTCAACATGGACTTATTGTTGGGCCACAATCCTTGCAGGGATGTACTTGTTGTGATGTATGCATAACCATGGCCACAGATGTTTTGACGTGTACCTCTTCCCATACTGATGTATTCTTCAACTTCAGCTCACACTGGAGTTCCAGCCTGTTCTGCACAGCAGCACAGAAAAAGCAGCAAAACCCTAGTCATCTGCCAATCCAGGCAACAGCTTATTAAAATGGTCCCAGGCACCGCAGAGTAGATGGCAAAAAATAAGCAAACAACAAAAGCAAAAAGTAGACACATAAAAGTGCTGGGCTTCCATACACAGTGAAGCAAGCAGGGTCCATGGCAAGTGCAGGAACCTTTCAGTTAGTGGATGAACAACTATAAATTTGATCTGCCACAGTCCAATCATATTTGTTGTTATCTCTAACCCTCGAGTTCCATATTGGGTTCCTAGAAATACTGCTGCAGTTTAATGATAGCTAAGAACCACACAGATATTTACTACCTTCTACCAGGCTGGGATAGAGAACTGAAAGAGTCAAAGTGAGTAAACTCCTGGGTTGATGTAAATAGGTTAATAGATACAGTAAAAGCTGCAAAGCAAAATAAGGACTACTTTTGCCATTTCTAATGGGCAGTCAGGGATTTAGCCATTGCCAGGAAGAAAGGGCTCTATCATGGATAACAGTGACTTGGAAGGACAAGTGCCATCACTCCAAACATGTCCCTCTTCCTTCTTCACCCCCAGCTTATATACCAAGTCTGATCCCATATGGTATGAAATCCTTTGGATCAGGCTGGTCAGCTGTCCTGGGTCTGTCCCCTCCCAACCTTCTGTGCACTGCGAGTCTCTTCACTTGCAGAGAAGCATGAAAATTAGAAACAGTCTTGATGCTGTGCATGAACTGCTCAGCAGTAACTGAAAAAAGACTATGTTATCAACATTATTTTCATCAAAAATCCAAAACACAACATTATGTGAGCCACTATGAAAAAAATTATCTGTATTCCAGCCGAAACCAGTATAACTAGAAAGGAAGTAGTGATAGGTAAAGATGCCATGGCTTGATGATATATATTCTACTTGGACCAATTAAACAGAATTTTTATTCAACTGTCTTTCCCTACTTTGTTCCCCTTCATCTACTTTCTTCCTGATGCTATGTTTACTTTCATTTTATAGTTACTACTCAGAATGACATCCTGTCTGGCCCCATTCAGGTTCTGTAATCTTATATTATTTTTTCTTAATATTTCTTTTCTGTTCATAATACCACTGAGAAAACTTTGTTGGCAACCTCACAGACCACTGTACACAATGTATGTCAGGAGAAGAAGGCCTCTTCTAATCTTCCTCCCAGAAAAAAAAAAAAAAAAAAAACCCATTCTTTTAAGNTGCACAGCAGCACAGAAAAAGCAGCAAAACCCTAGTCATCTGCCAATCCAGGCAACAGCTTATTAAAATGGTCCCAGGCACCGCAGAGTAGATGGCAAAAAATAAGCAAACAACAAAAGCAAAAAGTAGACACATAAAAGTGCTGGGCTTCCATACACAGTGAAGCAAGCAGGGTCCATGGCAAGTGCAGGAACCTTTCAGTTAGTGGATGAACAACTATAAATTTGATCTGCCACAGTCCAATCATATTTGTTGTTATCTCTAACCCTCGAGTTCCATATTGGGTTCCTAGAAATACTGCTGCAGTTTAATGATAGCTAAGAACCACACAGATATTTACTACCTTCTACCAGGCTGGGATAGAGAACTGAAAGAGTCAAAGTGAGTAAACTCCTGGGTTGATGTAAATAGGTTAATAGATACAGTAAAAGCTGCAAAGCAAAATAAGGACTACTTTTGCCATTTCTAATGGGCAGTCAGGGATTTAGCCATTGCCAGGAAGAAAGGGCTCTATCATGGATAACAGTGACTTGGAAGGACAAGTGCCATCACTGCAAACATGTCCCTCTTCCTTCTTCACCCCCAGCTTATATACCAAGTCTGATCCCATATGGTATGAAATCCTTTGGATCAGGCTGGTCAGCTGTCCTGGGTCTGTCCCCTCCCAACCTTCTGTGCACTGCGAGTCTCTTCACTTGCAGAGAAGCATGAAAATTAGAAACAGTCTTGATGCTGTGCATGAACTGCTCAGCAGTAACTGAAAAAAGACTATGTTATCAACATTATTTTCATCAAAAATCCAAAACACAACATTATGTGAGCCACTATGAAAAAAATTATCTGTATTCCAGCCGAAACCAGTATAACTAGAAAGGAAGTAGTGATAGGTAAAGATGCCATGGCTTGATGATATATATTCTACTTGGACCNATACCCTTGTCTTGGATATGAATAATGGTAATAAGTTTTAACTGTTTCTTAAAACCAAAGTAAATAGAAGTCTTACGTCCTATTCTTTCATCTCAGTTTGAAGTTAATTCCCCTACTAATAAACAAGAAAATCTTTGAAATTCCTAGAAAGTTTTCTTGCAAAAAACAGAATGGCAGTGGTGGCTTGGTAAAAGAACTTACATTATGGGACCTATAGTGTTCCATACTTGTTTAATTTAGGGATTATTTGCTATATATACATATATGTATTACCTTTGGACTGTACCAATTAATATGAAGTCTGAGGGCATGTGACCTAATTTGTATGGGTAAATGAGTTAGATGGTTGGAGTTCATAGACCTTCATTTCCACGTACAAGGAATTAATGAGTCTGTTATCTCCTCTGACCTACTCTTTAATCCATCATAGATACTCAAGTCTTTCCCTTTTAGTTTGCTTTCTTCTTTATAACTGTTTTAGCAGTTACTGACATCTTTAGTAATAACTTCCCTTTTTCTATTTTGTAGAAATTTTTTTCTTCCTTAAGATTTATTTTGCTGTTTAAACTTCTAAACTGGCTCTTGTTTTCCACACTTGGGACTAATAAATATACTTAAGAATCTCACAAAATTTATTGAAAAAACAAGCTCCAAAAAATGTTGAGTTTCCACCCTTTTATTACTCAGCAGCACAGGATGCTGTTTTGTTTTCAAGCTTTGTACATACTCAAAGATGTTTTCTGTGAAACTCTGACAATTAAATTAATCACGGAAAATTTACAGCCAGAGGACAAACTTATTACCAAAGTCAAATCCCATTTTTCGCATTAGTAGTTAACCATGATACTGAAGAATGGACTGAAGCAAGACTGGAGTATTCACATGTGGGATCAATATTTTCTGAGAAAAACTTTAAAGCACAAGATATGTTTATTGAACTATCTTCCAGTGAGAGTCAAAAGAAAGTAGCATGAAGAAGTGCATCTAGCTGAGATGGAGTTTCCCCATAGCAGCTCTCAAAATGCTACTCTTTGTATTGGTCACTAAAAAGATGTAGATAACATACTAGTGTTTTGAATATTACTGAGCGGTGCTGGCACAGCATCATCACTGTCTTTCAACATTCCTCCTCCCCATCAGTTGCAACATTAGGCAAGATGTTGGGAGGGGACACAACTAAGAGAGCTGACCCAAACTGAGCAAAGGGACATTTGATATGTGCTCAGCAATAAAAGCTAAGTGAGAGGAGTGAGGTTTTTAGGTAAAGGAGGTGGGAACTGCATCTGTTACATTTACCTTCCAGAGGAACCAATATGTGTACTGAAGTCCTACTTCCTGTGTAGTGACAGAATAATACCTACTGCTGGGAAGTAGACAATAAATATTTTGTTTTCCTTTGCTTCTGCACACATATTTTTTTCTTTATTAAATAGACTTTATCTTGACTCATGAGCTTTTTCTGTCTTATTTGCTCCCTGCCTGTACTTCTGAATGGCTTGATGAACACATGCCATTCAGCCAAGGTCAATTCACCACAGTACTGGAGGAAATGCAGACGCTAACTTATTATCAAAACATTTGGTGCAGTAAGCACTGCAAAGACAGTACATTGTGCTATTCTTTTCCATCCACTATCACAATCTCTCTGTTTATTTCTCATTCCGAAATTTTTATTGTGGGTGATGAGGCAGGAGAAGAGAAGAACTCAGTTTGGTTTTTAGAGAAAGGACAAGCATGTATCTTTGACAGTTAAAAAAATCTAGGTTTACCTTACAAATGGAAGTCAGTGAATGAAATAAACACAGAAAATCAGGATATCATTTTAGAGTAGCCATTCTTCTCCTGATGTTGGGGTTTAGAAATGTAATAAGAACTAGTGGTTTTTACAACAGGAATGTACTATAGAAAACTACTGTGTAACCAAACCCTCTATTTAAAGAAACCAGACAAGAAAGGTAAGGAAACAACAAAGAAGGGAACTGAAGCAGCTGAGCAGCAATGCCAGGTTTGTGTATATATTTTAAAAAAAAATTGTAAGGCAGTCACTGAAAACTTTGGGGTGTCCAGAGACCCTTGGTGAAGCCCCTCAGAGAACTTACAAGGCTATGAGTATAATAAGTGTTTGGAAATGTCATAAATATGTAACAGAAATGCGAGGAATGAAAATGAATAATCATGTAATGCAAATATATAAGCTGTAACAATGATACCTGTATTCACTTTGGTGAATTGATTCCATGGCACCCAGCATGCTGAAATCATCCAGTGTGTTGCAATAAAAGAATGCCTGTCTGCTAAAATTCACAAATTGAGTCCTAAAGGTTTCTTTTAAGTGTCTATTTTAGGCAACACTTCCTGCCCTCTGTCTTGAATAGTTACCATGCTTGAATGGTAACAGAAAGAAGTTTGAATGAGTGCCAGTTCGTCCTTTTCCTTTATGGCCATCTGACCAAATCATAGAGCGTTGGGCAAAAATATTAAGAAAGTGACATCATAGAGCACAAGACAAATACAGCTGCTGTTACATCCAAAGGGTAATTGAGAACAGATGCATTTAGAAAGAGATGGAAACATACAGACCTTAAAGAGGGCTCATATTTAATAGTCACTGGTGGTTTAGAGGTTTTTAGCTTTGTTACTTAAAGTAGAAATTAGAGTACCTTAATAAAACAGCTAACCTTTGTGAAGCAGTTAGGTATCTAAACAGTGGACTGCAGTGTGACAGTAAGACAGGTTAGCCAGTATAGTTTCCACAAGAGATCTAGCTGTGACAACAGGCAGATGAATTATTCTGCACAGTGTGTGTTGTTACTTCTTCAGTGCTTTCAGTATTCAGGCTAGTGTGTGTGACTACCTTGACTATGTGTGTAATTCACTGGAGCCTGAAATGGAGAGACCTTGAGAGCATCCACTCAGGGAATAATGGCAATTGTTCAATTCAAAACATAAGGCCAACTGAGAAAATACAATCTACAATTACTACACTTGCACAGCCCCTGGCAATTGTTCAGTGCAATTAGAACAACAGAGATATTAGAATAAAATATTTTCATAATATTGATAACTTTCTTATGATCCTTTACAGTGATATGAATGTTTCACAGTTTTATTATGAAAAATGTGAATAGTTTGCACAGCTCCTTAATATAGAAGCATTCAGTAACAGAAAGCAACTAAGATCACTCTTTGTATGAAAGCATTCTTCCTTTTCTTACTGTTAAAACCTGAGGTGCCATGGTCCTATCACTCCCTAAATGAAGACAGGTGTTCTAAAAATACCTTTCTAGGTCACATACCTTCATGTGACCCTTGTTATATGGAGTTTTCAGCTTTAAAATTCTGAAAATGCAGGAGAAAGATTATGACACAATTAAATTTGTTAGAAGCCTAGGAAGGAGATAGAAAACAAAATATAGGCAATTGTAATTGTAGGGCAAGATATAAATATCTTACTCATGACTTCTTCAGATAAAATTATAAATTATAAATATATTTCTTATACTGCTGTTTCAAAAGTCAGAATTTTACAAAATTACAATTGGGAAACACACTCTGGCTTTCAACAATGGTTGGTTTTAGTGGCAATTTGTTACTTTCTTACTCTGAGTTCTGGGTATCACGAAAATAAGCAGCTGTGACAGAGATGTTAAGGTAATTTATGCATGCACAGTAAACCTAACCTATTTGGGACATTNCCTAATAATGAAGCAGTGGCATCATTCTATTGAATTTTGATATAACACTTGACATGGGGTACTGACACTACCTGTGAAATATCTGACTTATCATTTGGAAAGCCAAATGAGTAAGTCACCACTTGCTGTTTTATTTTTATTCCATTTT
>VXBX01001832.1:15702-31139 GCA_013400415.1 Scytalopus superciliaris
AAATCAATGGATGACCCATCTTTGACAAAATGCAGATGGTGTTTGATTTATAGGAAAAATATCCCAGCCAGAGAGGAGATTTTTGATCTCCTAATTCAATAAATTAAGCTAATGGAAGACTTAAACACTGACTTGCTTTAAGATTATCACCATTAAATAGTAACACTAAATGTACGGCATTCAGGATTGCTTCAGTGCTTAGTTGACTATGAAGCACTAAAATATCAGTAGGCAGACAGTTTAGGACTCTTTTTTTTATAGCATTAACTGGATGAAAAAGCATTTGCAAGTGACTTTACACCTGCTTCACAGAACTGGTAGTTTTTTTATTGTTCCAACAAGGAATTGGATGATATCTCCTCTCAGGTCTGAAGATGATACCCTTCTCTGGGAATAAAATGTGCTGAAATTACACTTGCTCTCCTATTTTTGTCTCAGAGACTAAAAATTCTGACATCTCACTGCCATTATTTGTGAAGCAGAACTTGGATTTTTCCAAAACAAATTATTAATGTATAAGATTTGCAATTTAATACTATTTTTTTTCCTACACAAGCATCTTCAATCCTGTTTTCAGCAACCGCTTTAACATATAAATTGGCCAAACTTGGCAAAAGTCAAGAATATTTAATAGGATACAGATGGTACAGCAGAAAGCAATATCTAGAGATTTGGGTGACTTGAGTGCTCTTTAGCCCTCCACCAACTGCTTTGGCTCAAGTATGAATAAAGACCTTTTAACAATCAATAAGTGTATCCTGTGTTGTGCCTAAGCAATGCCCACCCAACCAAACCGACACCAAAACCAAAAGCAACCATATGGTTTTAAGTATATTAATGAACAGGGCACTACAGCTTGATACTCAAGAATAAATATGTTAATTTAATCACATCAATTACTTGCACATTGCTAATTTCATTGGCTGTCTAATACAAAGAAATGTAATCCTCTCCAGATTTTCAGTTTTAATGGTAACAGAAAATAAGACAGACAGCAATTGCCTGAGGCTAGAAGAAAATGGAATAGGCACTCAATTTCTTTCTTTACAAACCATAATAAAATCACAGTCAATAGATTTTAGTTATTGGAATCATAAAACAATGCTAGCTGCAGTTAACAGTTAAGTCCTTTGGGGCTGTAAGTGCTCTATATGGTATTTTCAGCTTGTAATGAATGATTACTAATTACAAGGCTCAGATTATATTGTGGGCATTTAAGTGCTGATGTCCCAGGGTTTTTGGTTTTCTTTTGTTTGTTTGTTTGTTTGTTTGTTTTAATGCAGCAGTAGCCTGCATTTGATAAATTGATCTTCAAGTTTCTAATAAACGCTAAAACATAAGTGAGGGAGTGGATTCAATTGTAAATGGATTCCTGGGGCCTTAAATGCTGAAGGCAATATCCTAACAATACTCCATGCTTTCCTTTAGCATTGACTTGTTATTACACTCAGAGGCACTTGTGGCTGCATATATCAGCAGCAGAATTACTGCCACAGTTCAAACTATACACAGCTTTAAGATCTTCTTGTACAAAAAAGAAGGGAAAAAAAAGAAAAAAAAAAAAAGTACCAATCTTCCCCATCACAACAGTACTGACAATCACAATCAATCAATCAATCAAATAACCAAAAAAACAAAAACTCACTGGTTCACCAATATATATGTGTTAATTAAATTAAGCTGTACATTTAAATGCCTTAGTATAAGACTGCTATGTTTTGTCTATGATGTGGTACTCCACAAAGGTAACACAGACAAAACTGAATGAGACATTGGAATCAAATACATCTTCCACATTGTATTCAAAGGATAATTCCACTTTTTGGACTAGGACCTGGGACAGGAAACTGTGCTGGCATCTTTATGCCGTTCTATTATGTTATCATTTCCTCCTCCACCTTTGCTACTTTTGAAATAACCTATAATCTCTTATCTTCTACATACTCCTACAGAACATTAGTCTTTAAATCTCCTGCTACTCATATTCTCCTACTTTTTTCTTCATCCATATCCTCTCTTTGTTTGCAGAAACCTAATTCCCTTCTTCACCTGCGGCCTCTATTTTGTTAGGACAATCTTTATTTTTGTCATAGCAGCACACTAAACTCTGAGTCACTTGCTGGATCACTCTCTTTAGGGTTTGAAAAATATATCCAAGTTCTATGGATAAATGCAGAAAGTTAGCCCTCCAGGCAGGCACTGGTGCTTCTGGCTTATTACTTAGACATCATAAAAGGAGCTGCATTTCTCTTGACTTCTTTATATGTATTTCTGATTCCTAAGAGTTGTCCAACTAGTTTCCTAATCTTGAAAAACAGAGATCATCCAGATTCCATGAGGATGTTTTACTTTACGTCCTCTAAAAATGGAGGTGTATTCACTTCTGAATGTGGTGAAAAGAAAATTGTGATAATTTCAGCAAGATTAGGAGTCATAACTACTATATATCAAGATCTAGTCTTTACCTACACAGGATTTTTCAAACTTTTTTCAAAATATCAGGAAGACCATAAGAATTAAAGAAAAACTAAAAAGGTTATCATAACATAGTCAAATAATAAGTACTGGTTATTAAACAACATTAAGACTGTGCTCCTGCATTGATCATACATCTTTACGAAGAAGTGAAACAAAGACTTGACTCACAGGATTTACTGGGCACTTTTTTTTTTTTTCTGGTGCATATCAAAACATGTCTGCTGGGGAGTGGTAGAGAACCATATATTATCTCTAGTTTTGAAAGTTCACAGGTCAGGTGAAGCTACTAGTTGAAAGAAGATTGACAAAACTTTGCATATGTAACGTGTATTACCTAGGTTGTTTTGGTTTTGTAGTTGGTTTTGCCCTTATTTTTTTTTTTGGGGAGGGGTGGTAAGTAAATTGTTTTAAAGTAACTAATGACATTGAATTAGTATCAACATAGTGAGAATGCAGGGACATAGAGGACCCCTTGGATACGATGGTCTGGTGGTTGAGTAGATGCTGCTTGTCTTATATGTGTCGCAGGATCATCACATTGACATTATTGAAATGACAAGAATGGGAATATGCAAATCTGTGGAAAATTAACTTGTATGATGTACATAGTCTGATTTCTGTACTTCCTGTCACCATCAGACCTAGTAGCATCTCCCTCTGAGTACACTTCTCCATTTTTTGAAAAATCATTCTCTGGTGCTTTATGGATTTCCAGAACAATCTGTTCTTTACCAATCTAATGTTCCTCCGACCTTCAAGGCTAGCCAGGTCAACCATTCAAATGTTCTACCTCAAATACAATAGTGTAAAGGTAGTGATAAGTAACTTTTGAAATTATCAAGTCAATAAAAATGCTATTCCGTAGGATTACATTCACATTACAGGAAAAAAACCCAAAATAATTACCAAAGAGAAAAGAAATTTCAGAATAGTAATATGTTCATTTAAATGATTGAACAGGGAGAAAAACCTTGTCATTTGCTACCCTAGAGGTAAATTAAATAATTAAAACATTTGACTATGGAATTTGCTTGGAAATGTGATATTTGGTCCATAATGCAAGCTATTAAGCCTTTCTCATTTACAGGAATTTGCAAGGAAAATTTCATCGCAGTTGTAGTGTGAATAGGAAGGGATCTTCAGAGATCACCAACCCCAGCCCTGCTCAAAGCAGGCTGAATGAGAGCAGGTGGCTTAAGGGTGTTCAGTGTATGTCTGACTACTGCCATTTTTAATAACTTCACAGTTCCCTTTCCATTGGAAATGTAGCCAGTAACAGTCTGTTCATGTCTCTGTACAACTCTCAGGGGAATCTGTCTCTATCTTCTTCACACCTCCCTATTGAATAACTTGAAGAATTAATAAAGCCTTCTTGAGGCTGACTTTTCTAAGGTGAACAAATTCAGCTTTTACAAAATAACCCAATCATCTTGGTGGTCTCTGTTGAACTATCAGTACATCTGTGTCTGCCCCATATGAAGGGGCTGTGGTATGGGCACAATATTCAGGTAAAGGTGTATATACAGATATATCGGAGATAACAGCAGGACAGGATTCCTTCCATCAATTAAGGTACTACTTTGATGTCTGGGGTCACTGCTGCCTCATGTCTAGTCTGGTGCCCCTGAGACTCCAGGTCCTTTTCTGCAAAGCTGCTTCTAACTGGTCAGCCTCACCTTGTCCAACTGCAAGGCTTTATCCATCCCAGGTGTCAGGCTTTGCATTCAGTTTTGGTGGATCTTGTAAAGTTCCTGTCTGCCTGCTACTTCAGTCTGTCCAGGACCCTCTGCAATCCTGCCCTCCTGCATATTAACTATTTCTTTCAGCTTGGCAGTCATCACAGCTCATTTCATGCACTCATTATTTCAGCATTCATGCTATTGTCAACCTGTTATATCTGTATCCCACCAATTTTGTTATAGCATTAGAACACTCAAAAGTTATAGGATTTTAAGGACTTTTAATCTCAATTTAGATACAGAAACTTCTTTTATGACCAAATAGAGACAGTGTAGGCATGGTTACATATTCTAAAATTAATTTAAATGGAATAGATGAATTAAAATAATGTAAATATAAAATTATTAGTTATGAAAATAAAAATTTAATAAATTGGCCAGTACTTTTTAATTTAATTAAACTTCTTTTTTATACACATAGATAGATTCTAGTTCATATAAACTGTCTTCAAAGAAAAAGTACTCATCTTTTTCACAAAATGTGATTAAAAGCATATAATTTTAATCACAACGTCTAAATTTACAAAGCTTAGTTAAAAATATCAGAGCAGTTAAGCAAAACAGAGTCTTTGGATAGTTAAGGCTGGAAGGGACCTTTGTGCATTGTGAGATCTTTTTCCTCACATCCAGCATGGGTGTCTTTTGTTTCAGCTTGTTCCCAATGCCCCTCACTCTCGTGCCCTGGACCACTGTCACTATGCAATATCATTAAAAAATCACTTGTATTTCACAATAAGTACGTGCATCTAAAACATCTAAGCTACATTTTAAATGTCTTAACTAAAGACACAGAGTAGGCCTAAACACATTTTGACCTAGCTGAAAATCTATTATTTAGTCTCATTTGTAGAATTTCTTGTTTGTACCTGCAGTTCCTATGAGACTGCTTTTGTGCTGGTCTCTTTCCAGCAGTCATAAATCATGAGTGGAAGAGGATTTAGGCATCCTTATGGCTCTATCAGTTTGCTCAGAACAGAATCAGGCAAAAGAATGTAAAAAAAATCCAGTGACTCTTTGGATCACAATTGGATTATTAACAGTTGCTGGTGACATTAACCCTGGGTTTCCTAGTGAAAATAAAGGCATTTTGTTGTTGATAGCAGTTCATTCATGTTGACGCTACACATCAAATATCATCAGTGCAGCCGCAGCTGTCAGAAGCTGCAAAATGTGCCTCTAAATGTTATGAAAATACTTTTCTGATTTCACTACATCATTCATTACACACTGAAAACAACTCTTTTCTATCTTTACTTTCTCCTTTTCAGGATCTGTTAAATTAAAATTCACTTTAAGGAACATTTCTTTAATTTTCTTACCTTCTCTGTTTTCTGTAACTCCTCTGATCTCTTTTTCAAACATCATCTTTTTATCTACAGTCTTTATTTCTTTTTTCTTTCTTTTGTTTTCCTTTCTTTTCTTTACTTTTTTTTAAAAAAAAAAACTTAACTTCTCTCTTCGCAGTCATATTCTACTTGATCTGATTTTACTTTATCTAGGCTCTTTTCCCTTATACCACCAATGATATCTGTGAAAAAAATTTGTGAAAGCACTTTTTTCCCAGTAAAAAAAAGCCTTCAGTCATATCTCCTCCCCTTCATCTCCTAATAATTTTAGTGATCCAAATAATTTTATATTTTACCTTTTTCGCCACCCTTCAAAATATGATGAAAATCATAGCCAGGAACATTTGTGGTAAGATAACATTGTCATATGACAAATACAGTTTTGCAAAATAAAATCTTGGTTACTGTTTGACCATTTTTCCTGCTCACATGTAACTCACACTTTCCCCTTTTAGCCATGGTTATTGCTGGGGATATTCTCAGTGGATTAGCTTAACATAACAGAAGGAAAATTTTAGCGTTTTCCTAGTGCCACTATCTTTTAATAAATTGACATTTATCTTTTTCAGATTAAGATAAACAAAATACAAAAGAGCAAGGACATGTAAAAGGATTATTAAATGTTCCAGCTTAACCATTGTGCAATTTGATTCACTGAGCCTAGTGCCATCTCTGAAATTAATAATAGGTAGGTCAGCTACATTTTTTTAAAAAGTGTATACTCGAGAGATGCAAAGTTGTAATGCCCTGATACATTTACTATTTTATTACAGAAATAAAAATGCAGCTTGACAGATGTGTTCATTTTTATGCATGACATAAGAAAATTGAATATTCACAATTTTCTGTAAGAAAATAAAGATTACAAAAAAAATCAAACTAGTCAGATGCGGATATTCAGGAAATATTTTGACAGATAGACATGGCAATTAAATATATATGGTTGATAAAGCTACTGGTATTCACCACATATTGTGGCATTAATATCATATTAGATATGGTAATTTGGTACAATTAACCTTTTTTAATTGCTTTAAAGACCTTGTCTAACCAGGCAGAATATTAATTCATCGAAGGAATAGCTGATCAAGTACAAAACTAGAGGCAAAGCTTCAAGAAACTAATTGCACTGTCTATATATGGTATATTTTTCCTGCTAGGGTTTATGTCATCTTTATGTATTCATATATATTCTTCCAGAGAATCTTAGTAATGGAGAACAATTGCTCAAAGTTAAATGTTAGTTTGGGTTTCAGTTTTCTCCTCTCAATGTGAGCTATGAAATGCAACTGAATACTTACATGGGGTAGGGCAGGGGGAGGAAAGATAATAAAAGCAGAGTGTGGTTTACAATAGTGCATTCAAACTAAAGAAAAAATTTGCAAATTTTGTGCTTCATTGCCCAACATATGCTGTTGCAGGCAAAAAGAGCCAGCACAGATGTTTTCCCATCAATAGGTTCCGGAGAAACTGGCCAAGTGCAGAATGCTAGAGATCGGTCACTTGAAAGAGTACTAGTATGAGGCTTGCACGGTTGATCAGATTTCTTGCAATAGAATTTTACTGTATTTAATCACAAAAGAAACACAATTACTTAAAAAAGTTAGTCTCAGATAGCTTGTACTTTTCTATAGTAACTAATTCTTCTTGAGAGGTAGACCTGCTCTCTAATATCTGTTAAAACCTTCCACATTTCATTTGTTATTGCACAAATCAGTTATTATTGAATAAGTACACAGTCCTTAGTTCCACTTCTGAACACTTTATTTAAAGTACTTTGGACTATTTCACTACGATGTGACTTATGTAAGAAATGAACAAATTCATCCATGTCCAGACTGAAAATATAAACTTAACTTCAAAAGTAGGAAGAGTTCCATTTGCTGTGAAGTACCTGACACCTTTGCAGGTATCCTTTCCAAGTATCTTGTTCGCAAAGGCAGAAGACTAATGCCTATGTTCTTCAAAAAAAAGCAAAAAACAAGCAAACAAAATAAAACAAAACAAAATAAAACAAAACCCCAAAACAAAACAAATAAACAAAAAAGCACACACAACCCCAAAACTCAAAAACCAGTAACAAAAACAGGAACATTAACACCAAACACACGTCTTACCTATTGTTAACAATATTTAAAAGTTTTACAAGAAATGTGGTATTACCTTGCAACTGAGCAGCTTCTGATCTAGTAACTACGCAAACATATGAGGAAGAGTCAGTTCTGAATCTTGAGCACTAATAAATGTATTCAAACAAATAAATGCAAAAGTACAAGAGTACAGCAAGGAAAATATTTTTGAGGTTTATTGTTTTATTGCTCTTTAAGACATGTCTTTCTGAATATCAAAAATATATTGTGGGAAAGTGGTGGTATTTTTCTTGAAAGTAGAACTCCAAGTAACTTTTCTGTTAAAAACATCATAGACTCACAAAGTTCCACCTGAAATTATTTGCAACATAAAGCATGGCACAAAAGCAAGCCCACTTGAATGAAATGAAATAGCTAGTCATTCCTCAAGAGTCTAACTTAACCTTGAACTGAAGTTCCAGAAGAAAATAAGATAAAATCCTACCTGTCCATGAAACTTTAACCTGTAGATCTAAGTCATTCCAAAGGGGCCTATTAAGGACAAAAATATGCTGAAAAATGGAAAAGTATCATTCACAACATAGTTTGAATTCTGAGAAATTGGAACTTTTTTGACCTTCTTTTAAAATATTATTTCAGCCTCCATTGGTGTCATATATTTGCAAACAGATAAAACTGTACCAACAAATCTATTCTTTACTTCATGACTTGCTAGTGGGTCATCCAAATGAGAAAATAGAACAAAAATGTGATTCAGGTGACTGCTCACTTAACTTGGTCAACCAAAAAGACAACATAAATCTTTTCCTAAGTCTTTGAAATCTTAATTCCAACAGTACGTTGCTCATCTTAGCCCTGGTGTCTTTTTCTAACCATACTTCAACAAGTAAAAAAAAAAAGGAAAAAATAGCTCCACAACCCACTTATGACTACAATTGTGCAGGCAGATGAAGAACAAGATTACAATGTAAAACATTTACACAGCTACCTACTACCATAGGAGTAAACTTGAACATAAAGAGTATTCTATCTTCCAATTACACTTACAGGTTCCCTTCCTGTGAAGAACGAGTACAGAGTTACCTTTAAATTTCCGATACTGACATACAGAAGGAGCATCAGACATTTGGAAAATTTTACTGAAGAAGAATATTCCATTGTATTTGAAAAGTCATGAATCAAATGGATTCCCAGTGTCTGAAAACAAAAGGAAACATAACATCCGTTAACAAAAAAGTTATAAAGGGGAACCTTGGGAACTACTGATTAGTCAGCCTCACTTCTATGCCACAAAACACCATGGAATAGACCTTTCTGGAAGCAAGACAGGGCACATGGAAAACAGAGGTGTGATTAGAAATAGCTAATATACGTTCATCAAGGGCAAATCATGTCTGACTAATCTGGTGGGCTTCTGTGCAGAATGATGGAAATGGTGTATAAGGAAAGAATTACTGATGTCTTCTGTCTGGATTTCTCTAAAGCTTTTGTTGCTACACACATTTTGTCACTAAATTGGAAAGACATGGTTTTGATGGATGATCTATTAGATGGCTGAGGAATTGACTGGGTGGCCATATCCAGAGAGTTGCAATGTGTCTCAATGTCCAAATGGAGATCAGTGACATATGGTGTCCCTCAGGGATCTCTGTTGGGGCCAGCACTGTCCAACGCCTTTATTAACAACATAGACAGTATTTGCATTCTCAAGAAGTCTATGGATTACACCAAACTGAGGTGCAGTTGATGTACCAGGGGGAAGGGATGACATGCAGAGGAATCTTGGTAGACTTGAGAAGTGAGTCAACAACTTGATAGTTGAATAAAGTTAAGTGAAAGGTCCTGCAGTATCAGTATCAGGAAAGAACGGTGTATGAATGGATTGTGAGCAGCTCTATGGAGAAGTGCTTGAGAGTATTGATAAACAAAAAATTGGACATGAGGCATCAAAGTGCATTTGCAGTCCAGAAAGCCAAACGTACTCTGGACTGCAGCAAAAGAAATGTGGCCAGCAGGTCAAAGGAGATGGATCTCCTCCTTCACTCTGCACTGGTGAGACCCCACATGGGTTGCTCAGCACCAAAAAAAAATGAACCTCTCAGATGAGGGCCTTGAAAACAGCTAGAACAACTCCTCTGTGAAGAAAGGCTGAGAGACTTGAAGTTGTTCAAACTTTGAATATATAAAGGCTGTGTGATCTTTCAGTATGAAAAGGAAGCTTGTAAGAAAGATGGGGAGTGGCTTTTTACCAGTCCCTTTAGTGAAAGGAATAGTGGTAATTGTTTTAAAATGAAAAAGAGTTTATTTAGATCAGTAATAAGGAAGACTTTTTACATTAAGGGTGGTGAGGCATTGGTACAGGTTACCTGAGAAGTTGAAATTTTTTGAGGCCAGGTTGGATGGGGCCTTGAGCAACCTGGTCTAGTGAAAGATGTCTATGTCCATGGCAATGGAGTTTGAAACTTTAAACTCTTAAGAACCCTTTTAACCCAAACCATTCTATGATTCTTGAACCATGAGTATTGCACAACCTCCCTAAATAATCAGAGTAAAAATTCATGGCCATGAAAGAGAGTGATTTCTGAAAGGTAACAAAAACATCTACAGAAAGCTAAGTTATTTTTCACAAACCGTTGAATTACCCTCAATAAGAAATTGTACCTCACAATTTATATGTTGCACAATAAGCAATAAATCACGAAATAACTCAGAAAATTGACTAGCTTCTTGCAAAGTCTTTTCTACAGTCCAAAACAAAATCTGTTACCAAGGTCCCAACCAGCTTATATTATTGTTTCATACTATGAAGCTATTTTGTCTTGCTCTAGAAGCAACCAAATTTTGGTGGAATTTACAAATCTTGTAAGTAACATAAATGGTTTTGGTGTTTTAACATCCTCTGAAATCACATGGACTATGGTAATGTGAGGTGTTTCAATGATTGCTCTAAATCTGCATAAACTATAGTTGAGATATAGAAATACAGAAATCCCTTTTGTAAAAAATCCATATTTTCATTATTGCTGTTACACTCATAAGTTCTTACTGTCAAAAATAGGGAATAAAACAATGGATTAATTTGCATATTTCACAGAAAATCATCTGAATGTTTGCTTTAGGTCTTATAGAGACTGTATGGTTAGCTCTTATAATCTTCCATTCTTAGTTTAACTGACATAGGTGGGTAGATCACACTAAAAATTATTCCTCCTTCACATGCTACATAAAAAATTTCATCCAACAGACATAAATATACAGGCAGTTTAGTATATATCTCATTTCAAGAGAACTCATGTTGTGTTTCTGCTGAAAGAATAGACAAGACCACTCCTCCCACACTATTGAGAAGAGCACTGCAAGCAGCAAGAACTTAGAAAAAATTGTTTCTGTGACAATGTACTTGAAATGCAAATGACTCCTAATCCCTTGAGTTTATTCTATTGGCTCTTCCCTAGTTTATTTCTGCCATTGCTCCTTCCTGGAAGGGCAAGTGCAGACAATGATTTGGACACAGGAGAGATATGCATCTGGAATTATTGTATTGGAGAAACACCTTTTGGAGTTGAACAATTCAGCACATCACTGAGCTGGAACATCTAATTATCACAAGTGGCACAAACTACTGAATTGGTCAACTCTTCTATAATGCTGCTTTATGCACTGCATCTGTTAAAATATCCATTTGTCAATTGCTTAGAAGATGGTGGATGCTTCTATTCATCAGTCATTTGAAAAGAATATTTCTTTGGAAAGAATGGATTACTCTGGGATTTTGAAAATACAAAGTTGAGGGGGGAAAACGGTCTTTTTGTAGACTACAGAAAATCACCTGGAAAATAATTCTTGGTTAACAATCTGTTTGAAGCAGATAAAAATAAATTAAAAAAAGCCATACCCATACCACAAAAAAGTTTTTGGTGCTTTTTTCTGCCTTTTTCTCAAGTGTAAAAGATATATTCCATGAACAAGGTGTTTGTATTTATTTTGCTCTTTGGAACAATTATCATGCTCTCCCTTTTTAATGTCTTCTGTACTGCAATGCTCTGCAAGATTGAATTTCATAGAACTAATGCAATAATTTTTATAAATTAGAGATTTCTTTCATACAAAAAATGTAGCTGAAGATCCCTAGAAAAACACTCAAACAAAACAAAACAAATGCAAACTTCATCCAAACTGTGTTGTGTTATTTATTGTGCAGACACACTTTATTTACAAAAAAGGCAAGTATTACACCATAACATGGTAAGAGCTAATTTCTTATTTTCTGACATTTTAGAAACCTCCAGACACAATTCACAATTATGTTTACTTAGTGGTAGAATGGTAACAAAAATCAGTACAGAACACATTTTAGTAAAATGCTTCTTTTCTAAACAGACATGTTTTGTTTGCAATATAATTTCTCAAACTTGACCATTTTGCATATTTTTTTGTTTGTGTTTTCTTTTATATTTTATTTTGAATTATTTAAAACACTGTGGCTTGTCTCTCTTATTGATACCAAAATAAGTTGATCTTTTTACAAACAGTAAATGTATGACACTCCAGTATCAGTTTCAATAAAGATCTCTTAAAGACCCAACTCTGAACTAGGATGTATTTATCTATGTAACCAGATTATTCCTTTGGTAGGTGTATTTTAAGTGTTGTCCTCACTGAGAAAAGGGAAAGCCCTAAGTACTATTACTAACTAGAAGTTTCCTTTTCAAAAGAGGCACAATGAGCATTCGAACCCTGCCTGAACAGAGTTTCTCTAAGAGAAGAACAGAAAGCTCTTCTTGTATTCTGACACATGGTTTGTAACTGGTAGTGGAAAGTATTTTATAAAATGCTTACAGCCATAGACTTAATACACCAGTGTAGTGGATTGACCCTGGCAGGACACCAGGTACCCATCAAAGCCACTGTCCCGCTACTCAACTGGACAGAGCAGGGGAAATATAATGAATGGTTCATGAGCTGAAATAAGGACTGGGAGAGATCATTTAACAATTATCGTCATGGGCAAAACAGACTCAAAATGGGGATATTAATTTGTTACTGACAAAATCAGAGCAGAATAATGAGAACTGAAATATATCATAAAAACACCTTCTCTCACCCCTTCTTCTTCTCAGGTTCTATCTCCTCCCTCCCAGAGGCACAGGGAGGTGGGAATGGGGTTATGATCCGTTGTTGTTTCTCCTGCTGTTCAGGAGACGAGCCCTTCCCCTCCTCCAGTGTGAAGTCCCTCCCATAGCAGGCAGTCCTTCATGAAATTCTCCAGTGTGATTCCATCCCACAGGCATTAGTCCTTCAGAAACTGTTGCGATGAGCTGCAGTCCTTCAGGCACAGTCTGCTCCAGTGTGGATCAAATCCCCCACAAGACCACAACTCCTACCAGAAAAAACTGTTCCAGCATGGACTCTTCTCCACACAGGTCAGCAGGTCACTGCCATGACCCTGCTCCAACCTGGGCCTCCCACAGCATCACAGCATCCTTCCTGCTCCAATGTGTGCTCCTCCACAGGCTGCAGGTGGATCTCTGCACCCCCATGGAACTCCATGGGCTGCAGGGCCACAGCTGCCTCACCATGGTCTGCAGGGGAAATCTCAGCTCTGGTGCCTGGAGCACCCCCTCCTCCTCCTTCTTCACCTGGTGTCTGCAGAGTTTTTCACATGTTCTTAGTTCTCTCTTCTCTTGCTGCAATGTTCATCTGCACAATATTTTTTTTTCCTTCTTACATATATTATCACAGAGGTGTTACCATTCCTGGGTGGCTCAGCCTTGGCCAGTGGTGAGTCCATCCTGGTACCAGCTGGTGTTGGCTCTACCAGACATGAGGGAAGTTTCTGGCAGCTTCTCACAGAAGCACTGTAGCACTCTCCACTACCAAAATCTGGCCATATAAACCAAATACTTGGTGTAGGTTGCATAAGAAATAACTTATTTCCAATGATCTTTTTTTACATAATATTTTTTTAATGAAATAAANTGACCCTGCTCCAACCTGGGCCTCCCACAGCATCACAGCATCCTTCCTGCTCCAATGTGTGCTCCTCCACAGGCTGCAGGTGGATCTCTGCCCCCCCATGGAACTCCATGGGCTGCAGGGCCACAGCTGCCTCACCATGGTCTGCAGGGGAAATCTCAGCTCTGGTGCCTGGAGCACCCCCTCCTCCTCCTTCTTCACCTGGTGTCTGCAGAGTTTTTCACATGTTCTTAGTTCTCTCTTCTCTTGCTGCAATGTTCATCTGCACAATATTTTTTTTTCCTTCTTACATATATTATCACAGAGGTGTTACCATTCCTGGGTGGCTCAGCCTTGGCCAGTGGTGAGTCCATCCTGGTACCAGCTGGTGTTGGCTCTACCAGACATGAGGGAAGTTTCTGGCAGCTTCTCACAGAAGCACTGTAGCACTCTCCACTACCAAAATCTGGCCATATAAACCAAATACTTGGTGTAGGTTGCATAAGAAATAACTTATTTCCAATGATCTTTTTTTACATAATATTTTTTTAATGAAATAAAAAATACAATTTATTTCACAGCCTAGCTACTTTACTTTTCAAACTCAGTTTTCATTCTCATTCTAATGAACTCACATGAGAAAACTCTTTACCTTTGCTGATGCATCTTTCATCTGTGGAACAAAATTTATTTTGAAAAGTGTTTATGTCACCCATGAACATAGTAAATAAAAGGCTCATTAAAGGATATAAAATATGCCCACAGAAAGGGGGCTTTGGTTGGTTCAGTTACTTTATATTCATACTGTAATGTTAAATAGGTATCCGAAAACAAGTGAGAGAATAAATTATATCTGAGTGAAAACACAAGTCTTTATCTACTAAAACTAGAACATTTATATGTATAGGATATTGAGGTGATGGAGCATGTCTGGAGAAGGGCAAGGAGGCTGGTGAAGGCACTGGAGCACAAGTCCTATGAAGAGTGGCTGAGGGAGCTGGAGTTGGTTAGCCTGGAGAAGAGAAGGCTCAGGGGGCCTCAGCACTGTCTACAAATACCTGAAAGGAGGTTGTGGTGAGGTGCGAGTTGGTCTCTGATCTCAGGTAACCACCAGTAGGACAAGAGGGAAATCTTAAGATATGCCAGGGGAGGATTAGATTGGACATTGGGAAGAAATTATTTACAGTGAGGGTGATCAGACATTGGAATGGGCTGCCCAGGGTGGTGATGATTTTTAAGAAGACACTAGATGTGTCACTTAGAGCCATGGTCTAGTTGACAAGGTGTTGTTAGGTCAAGGGTTGGATTCGATGATCTCAGGGGTCTTTTCTAACCCAGTTGATTCTGTGATCTAAAAAGGTAACTAGAAAGAAAAACTTAAATTAATTTGATTCATGAATATCAAGAACCCTCAGAAAAATGAAAGGCAGTTCTGAGCAGATCCAAAAAGGACCAAAAGAACTCATGAAGGACTGTAATGACAAGATCGTGGTATACAAGGACTAATTTCTCATTCAGCAAACTATTTTACATGGGTTTTTTTTATTATGTGCATGCTTATTATTTACCAAATGATTTATAAAAAGCAGTGAAAAAGCAGAAGCCCTGAGAAGATGTCATTGTGTACAATCCCCACTGGAGCCTTTGATCAACAGAAATAGTCATTCTAACACCATTCAATACATACCTCGTCAGCTTGGCTGTGCTAAAGAAGGATTCAATTACTGCCTCTGATTTCCCCTACCTCCCTGGAAAGTATGCCAAAACCTTATGATAAGATTGGATGTTTCAATTTTCTCCGTATGTCATGTTACACTTTACATTAAAAA
>VXBX01001832.1:39391-49519 GCA_013400415.1 Scytalopus superciliaris
AAAGACATTTATCCAATCTGAAAGCACATTCTAATCTTACAAGAACTCTTGCTGTCACTGCAGTTTCTGGTGGTTCTCTAGACATAAAACAAAAACCAGTGCCACCAACAATAAGTAATAATTACTTGAAAGCAACTGTCTTGGCAAATCCAGAGTGCTTAAGCTCAATTTTAGCCTTTTACAACCTCAATTCCTAACAAGCATCATAGACTGCATATAGAAAATGCAGTTATCTCTTAATTAAGTTAGATTCCATTTTTGCCAAGTTAAATATAACACAGTAACTATTGATTGCATCTCTTCAGTATTTTGTGTACGAATCAAAAGATGCTACTACACAATATACCTCCAAAGGCTGAAATAGTTAATAAATTGTTATCTGCTTTTAGGAATTGGAGGGGAATGTAGTACTCTTAAAATTATGCTTAATCCAAAGTTATTCTGAACCTGAAATCTTTAGCAATTTGGAAATGTTAATTTTCAGGCAAATCCTAGTATAATTCTGGATAAAAATTTGCATTAGTTAAGAATTTAGAAATAGTTTAAATACACATAAATGCTGGCATAAAGAAATGAAACTTAGGTAATTTTGAAATAAAACGTTCAGTCCTTAAGTAAGCATGGAGTTTAAAAAAAATATAAGTAAGCAAATAAGAAGGTACAGTTTTAAAATATTATCAAGCTGAAATATTGTAAAATAGGATTTACTGCAACAATAATTTAAGGTAATAGCAAAGATGTCATTTAAGCAATTTGCAAATTATATATTTCCCTGCTGTGTTTGCAAGATTACCTTGTGAATCATCAGGCCCTATAACTCAAAAAGCTTTTGATTTACATTTTCCTGAGACCTAAAAGCAAGAAAGGACACTGTGGGTAAGATGAATAACTTGATGATCTACTAGCTTCAATAAAGAACAGGCTGCCTTTTCCAACTTCTTCAAGTTAGCACCTGATATATTCTCGCAACCTATCATACAGATATACTGCATGGTAAAGGACTATGTCTTGACTCAGTCTGTGAAAGGTTTTAGTTAGGTTTTTATATTATATTTATGAGTAAACATAATTATGGGCCTGGCAGAGTAAAACCCAAACCTTACAAAAGTTCTGGATCGTGAACACAGTACTAAAATAACTTTAATAATTACGATGTGGTTTTCAGAACAACTTTGCCTAATACTTCTATCTATACCACAGGTTTACTTCTGCAGGGACCCCACATTTCTGCTGAATGCCTGCTTCATTCCCTTCAAATTCAGCTCTGTTTGCAATTACCGAAACATTAGAATGGCTTCCTGTAGCATATTAAGTAGTGTGGCTAACATCTGTTCTGTATTTATCTGTTCTATTGTTTTTATTCACAAAGAAAAAGCAAATGAACAGTGGGGGTTTACTTAATTATTAGTTTTATTTCTTTCCCCTCCTTCCCCCACCATGGTCTTTTTCAAGATTTCCAGAATGCACTACTAAGGATTTACTTTAGAAGTCAGGATCTGGAAAGAAATGCATCCCTGTACCTGGAGTAGGTAACAGTAAGGATATCATTGGTCCTTTGTTCCCAGGGGACACTTGCTATCTACATAAAACAGGATTTAATCTTGGAGAACAAACATACGCTGTGGTAAAGCAACAGAAGAGCCAACACCAGCTTTCACTGTGGGGTAAAAGATTATTCTTCCAGTAGTTTGGGCATAGTCT
Source organism: Scytalopus superciliaris (assembly GCA_013400415.1). NCBI lineage: Eukaryota > Metazoa > Chordata > Aves > Passeriformes > Rhinocryptidae > Scytalopus > Scytalopus superciliaris. The sequence continues at coordinate 41,093 of VXBX01001832.1, forward strand.
ACTAAGTTCCATGAAGATAATGAAAGCACCTGCAAATTTGCCTCCTTCTATATGGCAACCACGCAAAAAGGGAAAACAAGGTGTAAGGCTTTCAAATAATCTATGCTGTAGGGAAATCTGTTATGTGAGCACACAAACCCCAACAATTTGTGCCAGTTCATGTAACTTTCTTAACAGGGTATGTGACATAGAAAGCACACTTTTACTCTGAAAAATAACTCAAAATTATTTTTTATAAAAACCTGTACTTACAAATACAAGCTATGTGAAATGCTTATGCTAGCAAATGTGAATCAGCAGTCTTCTGAAAGCAGTTTTCCTGTTGAGATTTACAATGCCGTTTACCTCTGCTTGGACTGGAAATAATACCATGAAGCTTGCAACATCTTTGAAGAATGTATTCTACCATGGCTGGCTGCTTAGGACACACATACACATACACATACACNCCTTATATACATATTTCACAAAGATATTGCTAGAAACCATTTTATTCTATCTGAATCTTTTTTTTTTTTTGTACTTTTCTCATCGAAAATAACTCATTAACCTAAGAAATCTATATCTTATATCTAGAGTGTTTCAAAACAGTGTGTGAATTTTACTCCTGGATTGGGATCCTTTTGGAATTTTTTATATATGGAATTTGCTAACCAATAAAGATAATATAGGGGTTGTAATTTCAAAACTCATGTATAACTCATAAAGATTGCAAGGTCTTTTTATTCCAAAAATTAACTGAATAGTTGGTTAATTGCTTTTAAAAAGCAGTATTGAAATAATAATTCCACATTCATAGAAAGTAAAAAAAAAAAACAACCCAAAACAAAACAAATAAGCAACCTTCAGAATAAAACCAAAAATTTTCAGGTGACTGCAATTTTTTACTTCAAAATAATCATTCCTTTTATATCGACATATTCTCTGCAGAAAGTTTTCTAATTCAAGGGACAAAAGGACAGCATAAAATGGTGCCTCCAGACATGCAGGCAATTGCTGAGTAATAAGCCTTCTCTTCTGGGATGAATAATGCTTGGGGTATGATTCTTATGTAAATTATAATAAAGAGCAGGGAAAAAAACCCTGAAAATGCTTATGGCATATTAAATATGTCACAATATATATGTTACCTGTACCAAAGATAGCAATCACCNATAAATTGTTATCTGCTTTTAGGAATTGGAGGGGAATGTAGTACTCTTAAAATTATGCTTAATCCAAAGTTATTCTGAACCTGAAATCTTTAGCAATTTGGAAATGTTAATTTTCAGGCAAATCCTAGTATAATTCTGGATAAAAATTTGCATTAGTTAAGAATTTAGAAATAGTTTAAATACACATAAATGCTGGCATAAAGAAATGAAACTTAGGTAATTTTGAAATAAAACGTTCAGTCCTTAAGTAAGCATGGAGTTTAAAAAAAATATAAGTAAGCAAATAAGAAGGTACAGTTTTAAAATATTATCAAGCTGAAATATTGTAAAATAGGATTTACTGCAACAATAATTTAAGGTAATAGCAAAGATGTCATTTAAGCAATTTGCAAATTATATATTTCCCTGCTGTGTTTGCAAGATTACCTTGTGAATCATCAGGCCCTATAACTCAAAAAGCTTTTGATTTACATTTTCCTGAGACCTAAAAGCAAGAAAGGACACTGTGGGTAAGATGAATAACTTGATGATCTACTAGCTTCAATAAAGAACAGGCTGCCTTTTCCAACTTCTTCAAGTTAGCACCTGATATATTCTCGCAACCTATCATACAGATATACTGCATGGTAAAGGACTATGTCTTGACTCAGTCTGTGAAAGGTTTTAGTTAGGTTTTTATATTATATTTATGAGTAAACATAATTATGGGCCTGGCAGAGTAAAACCCAAACCTTACAAAAGTTCTGGATCGTGAACACAGTACTAAAATAACTTTAATAATTACGATGTGGTTTTCAGAACAACTTTGCCTAATACTTCTATCTATACCACAGGTTTACTTCTGCAGGGACCCCACATTTCTGCTGAATGCCTGCTTCATTCCCTTCAAATTCAGCTCTGTTTGCAATTACCGAAACATTAGAATGGCTTCCTGTAGCATATTAAGTAGTGTGGCTAACATCTGTTCTGTATTTATCTGTTCTATTGTTTTTATTCACAAAGAAAAAGCAAATGAACAGTGGGGGTTTACTTAATTATTAGTTTTATTTCTTTCCCCTCCTTCCCCCACCATGGTCTTTTTCAAGATTTCCAGAATGCACTACTAAGGATTTACTTTAGAAGTCAGGATCTGGAAAGAAATGCATCCCTGTACCTGGAGTAGGTAACAGTAAGGATATCATTGGTCCTTTGTTCCCAGGGGACACTTGCTATCTACATAAAACAGGATTTAATCTTGGAGAACAAACATACGCTGTGGTAAAGCAACAGAAGAGCCAACACCAGCTTTCACTGTGGGGTAAAAGATTATTCTTCCAGTAGTTTGGGCATAGTCTACTAAGTTCCATGAAGATAATGAAAGCACCTGCAAATTTGCCTCCTTCTATATGGCAACCACGCAAAAAGGGAAAACAAGGTGTAAGGCTTTCAAATAATCTATGCTGTAGGGAAATCTGTTATGTGAGCACACAAACCCCAACAATTTGTGCCAGTTCATGTAACTTTCTTAACAGGGTATGTGACATAGAAAGCACACTTTTACTCTGAAAAATAACTCAAAATTATTTTTTATAAAAACCTGTACTTACAAATACAAGCTATGTGAAATGCTTATGCTAGCAAATGTGAATCAGCAGTCTTCTGAAAGCAGTTTTCCTGTTGAGATTTACAATGCCGTTTACCTCTGCTTGGACTGGAAATAATACCATGAAGCTTGCAACATCTTTGAAGAATGTATTCTACCATGGCTGGCTGCTTAGGACACACATACACATACACATACACATACAGTGATGACACACAGTGTTTGTACAATCTCTTCTCATTTTCCTATAATTCAATTTTCTCACTTTTCAGTTTCCTGCAATTCCTTCTCATTCTTTGGTAGGAAAATACAGTTACAGCATAAATGTATCTTATCATTCACTGTAATCTAACAATCTCTGATACTCAGCTAACTCCAGTATGAATCATGTCTGCAGAGTCTACAAGGGTTTGGTATTGTTTTCAGATGGTCTAATACTCCTACAGAAATTTGGTATGACAACAAATCTCTCCACTTTTATATGACACTCAAACCTTCTCTTTCTGCTTCTTAAACAGAAAAAAAATCTTAAAATTCCTGCTATTCTTACTACTCTCTGTCACAGAAGAGAATAATGTAGAAAATTATCATTTGACAAATGACAGTAATCTTATCCAATTGCAAACTTGAAAGCTGCAGAGATATTGCAGTGATAGATTGGTCCAAGAACATTCTTGCACACATTGGAATGTAAATGTAAATAATTGCGGGTTGCCTACACTTGGAAAAGCCCTATATCTTTCAGCTTCCTATTCACCATCTACTTCCCACAAAGCAAGTCTTTTAAAGCCTGTCCCAACGAGTAAGGAAAGAAATGGACCCCTCAATTTAGGTTAAAACCACACCCCCCTCACACCCTGCCCCCCCAAATCCCTCCCTAAAAAAACAGGACCACAATAAATCCAAATACTGGTATCTTTTATCAAATGATTGGTACTCAATACGAAATATTACATTACAAGATTAAAAGACTACTTCATGATATTTTGGTCTTGATTCCCTCTAGTATTTTCCAATATTTCCTACAGGAAAACACTAACATGTAGATGACTTCCAAAAAATGACAGGGAGTGTTCTGGACATTGTTTTTTCAACCACACTGATTAAGGGAACATTTAATATGAAATTTACAATGTCAGGACATTAAAGATTCTTTTCTATGATGGGAATGAATGTTCCAGTATTTATTTCAGAACCAAAAGCTATAATTCAGTCTTTCACTTGTAGAGGGAGGTTTTTTTAGGAGGGTTTTTTACACTGTTTTTTTTTGTTATGTATTTTTTCCTAAGCACCAGCCCTTACTGGACAGGTGCTACAGAACGCATTCTAGCAGGAAAGTATAGTGTTTAAATACTTCTTTGTAGCAGTTAACATAGTCATAACGGAAAAAAAAGAAGCAATAATTGCATGTTAACTTGTTTACTTGTACTTCACAAACTGGAGAATTCTTCCATTTCCAAATAGAAGAATGCAGTCCGAGGGGAAGATGGGGGAGGGCAGAAAGAAAGGGACACACACCCAGGAGCGAGGTGTGTGCTGCCTGGGGCGAGCACGGAGAGAGGGAGCTTTATTCAAACTGTTACAACTTAAATAGGGTCAGGGGGCTGGGTCCTGACCCCAGGAGCACCCTGGGAAGGTTTTGGGCAAGGGTCTGGGGCAGACCCAGCCATACAAGGCAAGATTCTTCAAAACTGGCAACAGAGAGGCAGGTGATACCATATAAGGGAATGGTACCCTGCTGCAGGGAGGGACCAATCAGGGATGGGTTACATGGGATGGAAGTTTCCAGAAGGAACACACAGTGAAACAGGGAAAAGATGCAGAATGATAAAATTCTCAAACTTCATACAGATTTCAAACTGCAAACAGTCCTTAACATAGCAAGAGTCCAAACAAACAGAGCAAACAGTTCTCAGACCTCAGGCAGTCACAGATCTGCACTGATCAAGCTGTCCCTCCACAACCAGCCTCCCTTCTCTCCTCCGACAGAAGAATTTAACAGAAAAGATCTACAAGTGCAAAAATACCCAGTAATTGCCCACAGATGTCTTGTGGATGATATCCTCACTTCAGATCTTCAAGAGAACTCCCAGTAACTAGGAGCTTAACAGACAAACTGACGAACTACTCCGAAGGGGTTACTGGAAATTGTCATGCAATGATGTTTTGGCTGCAGGAATCTCAAAATACCTGGCATTCAGTCAAAAGACTTTGAACTCCAAGTTCTATTACCATTCTGGCAAGTTGAAACTTTTGGGAATGATGTCTTAAAACAAGAAAAATCTGAGTTTCTCTGTACAAATGTCTCTTCCAATAGAATGTTTCAGACATAAGACCTGTTTCAGACATGACCTGTTTCAGAGAATTTATGTCTATGAAAACTGTTCAAACCTCTAACACAATCTGCTATATTATAGAAATATACCAGATATCCTGGATAATTGTTACTGTAAGAAATGCATAAAATCAATTAAATCATGAAATGAAAGTCCTTGAAGTGATATTTGCCCATATTTATGTTATCTGACTTGTCACTTGTTATTTCTTCCCAGCAGACCCATTATAAATACTGATTATGTGAAAGAAAACACAAAAGTCAGTGGGTTGCATCAAACTGGATTTTTTCTTTTTCATGGATGCTGGCCTGGAGCTATCTGAATACCAATTCAAAAATTTTAATGGAAATATGAATTTCCTTTTGTTGCTTCCTTTTACTGTGAAACTGAGCATGTCTGAGATTTACCTGTGTGCATGTGCAACAAAGGTTAGGCTACAGAAAGACTTACAAGTAGTCTGTCCAGGTTAGTAAACTACATACCAAGAATGATAAGAGTATTGCTGTATTTTCTGAAGGATTCCATAAAACCTGTGCCAAACCTGTGGTATAGGAAGATCCATGTGGTAAAGTTGTTTGGAAAGGAAGATATACCTTTTGTTAAAATTATGTGGTTATCATTGCACATAATATTTTTCAGGAATATTAATGCAAGTAAGTATTTTGCAATCTAACAAAAAAGTAAGTGTAAATACTGTAATTGGGAAGGAAAGTCAGTATTTTTGACAATAGAAACTAAACCAATGTGTTTGCTATCTTTGAAGGACTCAATAAAAGATGAAAAAACACTGGCCATTTCCTTCCTTCAAAAAAAAAAAAAAAAAAAAAAAGAGAAAAAAGAAAAAGGAAAAAAAATGAAGATCTGCACTGTTAGCAGTGGACATAAGGTCTGAAAGGTAGGAAAAGGGGAAGATGAGAAAAAAATTCCATTAACATTGGAAACAAATAAATGTTCAACCATTTTTCTGAATTTTCTTCTATGCTTTAGTGAGAAGGAAGTGTTTTCCTGAGTTGTAGATTTTTAAACTATTCACAGGCAAATCTGGGGGTTAAGTAGCACTTGATTGTGATTAGTGATATTTGTGATGATGATACAGTATCCTCTTTCTACATTTGAGCTCTGCAACAGAAAGATGGAAAGCTGCCGTTGATTCGTTTCAATTTCTACCAGGAAAATTTTCAATTACTAGCTGAATAGAAATTGATCCCTTTACGGCTATAAGATACTGGAGCCCTCTGACAAGCCTCAACAAGTCCTTTGAAAAGTTGTGGCAAACAGAAAATTTAGGATGTTCCAGAAAGCAGAGCTGAAACAGGGAGCATGAGGAACATGCAGATATGACTTGTAGCTGCTGACACTTAGCTGATTTTGGATTGAAAACAGTAGGTAAACTGGAAGAGAAAGAAGCCTTCAGCACCTAAATAGGAGTATTAGACATTTTGTGCCATTACTTGCAGTAGGTAGCTCTCAGTCTTTTGTGGAGAATACAACCAGTATTTATGATTTAGAAATTTTATAGATCATATGCTCCAGAAATGCAAAACATTAAATATAAAAGAAGAAGACTAAAGAAACATATACTCATACCTTAAAGGTTAGAAGGTTAGCAATTAAGAAACACATACAGAGGGGAAACATATAATGAAGACTACAAAACTACAAACCCTTCCACAGTGAAAGCTGCAAGCAATTTTGGAACTAGATATGGGATTCCTCTTTCCAGCAAGTGATCCTCCTCTGAAGACTTGCTGGTTCTGAAAGTGTCATTGACACTAACTACTTTTGAAGTTTCCTTATATCATGTTGTACAAAGACCAAAATTGGCAGAGACTGCTTCTAGTCTCCTGGAAAAGTAACCCAAGCCCCACCTAGCTTTTTCCATTCCACAAAACTTTAAAAAAGCAGAGAAGACAAAGCCAAATACTGAAATACATAAGGCAGCATTTACTTAGGGTTTGTTATTTGTAGTTTTTCAGACTTAAACAGTTAGATTAGGTGCACAGCTTTCCCACATGAATTCTTAGCTCTCCATCTTTGAGTTATACAGTTTTGAGTCCTTTGTCATTGGTTTATTCTGATCACAGTAACTTCAGAAAGTTTATGGTGATGGCACATGTGTATATCAAAGATGCCATCAGAGAAGCATCATCTATCAACTATATCCTACAAACGAAAAAAAATAACCTCATTAGAAGAATCAGGTTGTTGGTTGGTAAACAGAAAATTTAGTCATGACAATGAGATTTGTCATTCACGGTCTTCATGGACAGACAAAAAGAAGGACACATCAGTTTGTAAGATGACCACTGTATCATGAGTCCTTTCATGATGTAGGCTACCTACAGAACACAAACAAGATAGAAGTCTTCTGGCTTTTTTCTGGATAACATATGTGTGAGTCTAATTTCCTTCTTACCCTGAAAATAGACAGTGGCTCAGCAAACCCATGCAACAGTTTGTGATTTTCTGATGTGGTCAATTTGTGTAAAAACAGACCATTGTAAAAGGAAGCAGTATCTCCTCCAACACACTCTGATTGCCTCAAGCGAGCAAAAGCTTGCTGCACTGAAGTTGTAGGGTTTTCTCTCTGTCTTCAAAAAACATTATTTTGAAGCATGAGAACATATAGTGGCTGTAGAGAAAGTGGAGAAATGGAATGTCTGTGACTTCAGGAGACTCTGTAAACCTCTGGATGTAGAATGAACACCTATTTATGATTTTTTAACAGTTCCTTAAACACCAGATCACAAATGGCATTAGCCATGAATATCAAGAGACCCTAGCTTTTGATGGGAATTCAGCTAAATGCTTTCAGAAAGTGCACTGCAACTGTAATGTGCAATTTTGGCAGGTTGATTCTTCTGTTATCAAGAAAGAAACTGCATTTTAAAAGTGCACATTTACTCAGGTACACTGCTTAGATCCTTGCCTGGTCTCTGATGAACATCATACGTGGACAATCACAAATCTCTAATCTAGTTGAAAAATAGTAACTAGATCTCTGATGTGAGCTAGCCCAGACCTCTTGAAAAAACATCAACTTTCAAATTACATAAACAGTACCCCCATCTACTAATTCTTTCCACGGGGAAATGATCAGTGAAGTAAATTAATTTAAAAACAAACAAATAAACCANTATCCTAATGAACAATGATTTAAAACCAATCCATCAGAAACAGCACCTCTGGATTATGTTTTTGGTTACCACTTCTGAGAATACAATTAAGTCAAATGTAAGATGTAAAGACATCCTGCATTGTGATTGAAAATCTGAACTTGTTTGCCTTACTGAAATAACTCTGTTCTAAAGAAGGAAATCCTGACTACAGAGTAATTTTGAACTAACAAAACCAG
>VXBX01001835.1:0-55968 GCA_013400415.1 Scytalopus superciliaris
GGGGGGCTCCAGCCCTTGGAGCACTTTGTTGAAACCTATATTGTTTTCTGCCCTCCTACTCCAATTTAAATTTGGCAAAATAAAAATATGCCTATAAAAATTATTTATTGACTGTCTCTGTGAGAAAACATTCCTGTTTTCCATCTCATTGTGTTGGCATTTACAATGATGTTGTACAGTGGGCAGCTTCTCTGCCCAGCAGTGGGTGCCCTGGGAAGGTAAATCCAATAGTTTCAGAAAAAAATCCTGCGCATTTATGTGTTGGTAGAGGAACAGTCCCTCATTTTCTGCACAAGGGTGTAAGACCCTCAGTGGGAATGTGGTTGAGGTGGTCTTGGGTTCCCACCTCAGCTGCAAGGCAGCATTTTAAGCACCAACCTATGTAAGTCCTGAACTTCATCCATTCAGTCCAGATTCTGTCTTCAGCAGGAAGAAGGCACAATGGAGATATTTGGTGTTTGTCCCCAAAATCCCACTACTACCAGCTTGGAGAGTTTCCTTAGTCTGATGTAGCCCATCTACCTAATGATCCCACTGGAGTTCTCCCAGTACTTTTCAAATCCCCCTGGGACTGCAGGCAAACTTTTCACACCTGTAGTTCCCCTTGGCAAAGCCTTTCACTGGCCCCTTACCCACCACGGGGGAAACAGCTCCTTTTGTTCCTTCTGAGCTTGGCTCCTTCTCTCTTTGCCTGGTGCTCCTCCTCTCCCACATCCTGCTATGCCTCAGTACAGCCTGGGGAGGAAGGTTTCCCACATATGAATCATCTGCAACACTCCCCAGAGCATTTCTTGGTGCCCTCCATTCATGTTAAGTAGCCAATAAATTTCCACAGCGTTCAGCTTGTGAGGGCTGATAAGATCACAGTGAGAAAGGGGACAGTGCCAAAAATACCGAGCTTTTTAAAGGATGTGCCATATAATGCTTTTAACATTTGGAGTCCCTGAGGCCGAGGGGATCATTAGATCATCCACTGTGACCTGTATAATGCAGGCTGGAGAATTTCTCCTGCTTACCCCTGCGCTGAACCCAGCCATGCCTGGTGTTTGAGGGAACGGGGAACACTGAAGGCATAAAAAGCACCAGCACATGAAACTGCAGCTCCAGTAGCAGGGAAGGATAATGAATCTGTCAACTGAAAGCCACTGTCCTGGGACTGGAGAAGGTAAAACTAATGCCTAAATTCACACAAGTGAGGTAAGGAGGGCAGGATGCTCGTGGCTACCACAACCCATTAGCTGACCTCGTTTTTGTGGAAGGGCTGAGAGCAGTTTGATGCAAGACGGGAGTGGGAACATGGGAGATGGAGAAAATGCCACCTTGTTTTGTGATTGTGCTGCTCTAATGTAATATAAAATCATAGATATTCATTAAGATTAATGACTTCTTGGACAAGGGCAACTGATGTCCCAAATCTGCAATTTAATATTGGATTTGAATGAAAAAGGAATGGGGATCTGGGCACAAAGTTACACAAGCAACAGCTTGTACGTTCAACAGAGTAATGGGTCAAAGAAAGACGTTCTTTGTTTCTGGGGGACTGGCTTCACACCTGAAGAACATGTTGAATGAGTGAAAAATGCTGGTAACACAACATTGGGTGATACTGACAAGTCTGAGCAGTACCAAAGAGGCAGCCGAAGTGATTTTGTGGAGTGGCAGATACTTGGCCACACAAGTCAAGTGTGACCCACAACCATTCCCTGAACTGGACAGCAGTGGTTTGGAAATGAAAAGATGGGAAAGAAGGATATATTAATCCTTGTGGACTGAATAGGGACCAACAGCATGAAAATAGTTGATATGTTGGTTGCAAACAATGTTTAGGCTGAAAATCAGAAGAAATCAGATCCTTAGAGACATAGGACTCTGCACCCCTCACCAAACTGAGGGCATGAAGAGCCCAGAGCTTCCTGTGTCCCCTGGTAGGCACGATCCTGAAATTGGAAATGAAAGATTGTGGGATTGTGTTGGGTGTCTGACTGTCTGGAATTTCCAAGAGGGATTAGAAGAACAGCTGATGCCCATGTTTGTCATACAGCATTTACAGCACATTAAATTAATCACAGGCTTTGGAACTTCCTGGCTCTTGCAGGGGATGAGCATTATTTCCTCACCACAGCTCCTTTCCTGCTCCTTGTGCAATCTCATTCCTGGGTTTGGTTTTTTGCCTTTCCCTAAAGATTTAATGACTGGTCCCAGGCAGAGCTGATGACCAGAACACCAAGATGCTCCTCAGATGGGCCTTGCTCACTGCCTTTGTCACAAAAGCATCAGTAGATCTGTGCTCAAGCACAAATCTTCTTCCAACTTAAACAGTCAATTGCAGTCAGGGCTCCTGCTTCTCCCACAGGATGGATCATGGGCAACTTCCATGTATTATTTCCCCCTGGCATAATTTATGCTACTGCATGGTCCAAGCCCGTGAGTTTTGCACTTAAACTCAGTGACTTTTGCTGCACTTGCTGCACCAACACATCAGCTGCATTACATGGAGGGGTTTGCTCACCTGTTTTCACTGTAGCAACTGTGAGTAAAACAAAACTCTAACAGTGTTGAGGTATGGAAAGCGATTTTTGATGAGGTGGTGTCAGCAAGAACATGAGAAGAATGAACCCCTTAAACACACTCTTTCTGCCTCGCAGGAGCAAGTTTTGACCAACTCATTAGCTCAATGATTAACTGATCAGTCCAAGATTGATCCATTTTGACTCCTCATCAGAGGCAAAGATTCTTTCTCAGCACACCACAATAGAGGAATAAAAGTGTTTATTATCTTCCTCTCCATGGCCATCTCCTTCATTTCATGTTTTCTACTGGGGCTGAGGGCTGCAGCTGACATCCTGGAGCTGTATTTTTATTCCAGGTTTCAAGGAGTTCTTGCACAGTCCTCTGACTTTCACCAGCCCTACACATCAGGCTCAGTCCTCTGAATACCTGGTATCTCCCTACATAGAAGGAACAAGGAGGAAAACATCCCTTCACAGTCAAAAAGGCACCATTTGCCTGTAGAAGAGCATGGCCAGGACTGTTTCACTGCTGGGCACTGGGGACAGCAGCCTTCTCCCACCATCTGTGTATAATAAATGAAGAATTTGGGTCATAAAAATTTCTGCCCTGTTTAAGATGCACGGTATTGCTTTTCTCAAGCTAACTGCCCCTGGCAGTTCCAGTTAATACTTCCGTTTGAAATAAAAACCTTAAAAGCCTTTTAAGTTGACATTTAAAGTAATTTGGGAAACAATGTGAAAACATAATCTCTCTTTCAGGGTCTTTTTTTTCAAGGTATGGAGTGTAGCAGCTCTGCAAATCTTTGCCCATGGCAGGCAGGCTCCGTGAAGCCTCAGGAAGAAATGTTTATCCTAGTTGTGCAATATCATCTCTGGTTCCCAGCCTGGCCTTGCACTGCTGTGATAATTGCAAATCCATCTTTTCCCCAAGGATTTGCACCAGCTAATGGGAATGTCCTATTACAATAATGCTGGAGCAGGTAAAGGTGCTTAGGGAAAGGTTGGCACTCTGCAGGAGGTGGCACATGTGGCTGGAGCCTTCCATCCTTGGCCAGTGGTGAGCTGAGCTGCCTGGGCATGGGCCCGTGGCCTCCTGTTCCACCATCTGCACAGGGTCTGACCTTGACATCCCACCCGCCTGCAGGGCAAGGGCCTGGATCTCCTCGTTTTCCCGAGGGAAACATGAGTCACCCCTTCCCAGACAAATCCCTCTGCACCTGCACCAACCCTTGGCAAAGGAAGTGGGAAGATGGTTTTGTGCAAAATACCCCAAATGTTTTCACTTTGCAAGAGCTGGATGGGCCCGTTTTCCTGGCAATTATTTTTAGCCATTTTTCCACAAACATTTTTTTCCCTCAAAAATGCACAGAAGTTTTTAGGTTGTTTTTTTTTTTTTTCACTTATCATGTGCTTGGAATCCTGTCTTTAGCAAGTGCATGGCTGAACAGCTGCCTGTGACATGGAGAATTACAAACATCATTTCAGCTCATGATTTTGTTTACATAGTTTGTGGAAAAAAGTGGTAGAACTTCAGTGATGTCTCAGTGATGTTAGAAACTTTTTCTCAGGAACTTTGTTTTACAAATAAGGCCCTTCTGGTGAAGGACAATCTTTAAGTGCACCACACCAAACTCAGACACCTTTGAACTTCATAATTTTACAGTAAAACAAATGAATAGAATTTCTCAAGAGAAATATTTATCCCCCCCCCAAAAAATAAAAAATCCGGCATGGAGTGGGAATTGTTTTGAAATTGCTTCCAAACTTTCCTTTCCAGTTAATCTGCAGCTGTATGACTGTCATGTCCAAGACACTTCAGCTCAGACTAGTCCCAAGAGGCACATGGTGAGAGATTTCCCAAAGGCACTAATCAGAGATATCATGGAGAGAAAATAAGACATGTATCAATTAAGTCATCAGAGGCAGAACTCACCTGATGGGACACCAAAGTCTGTATTTGAGCTACTCAATTTATATCCCTCTATAGGCAACTGGTTCTGGTCAATATGGCCATGAGGAGTATGCTCAGGTTCCATCCTCCTCAGCCTAAAGGAGATGCCCACATTTGGTCATGAAAATCACATGTGAAATATGATCTTTTTACCTTATTCAATATAAAGAAAATCCTGGGATGAATTTTTCAGGTGAAGGTCAATGCCCTGGCATTGACAAGAAAATGAAAAGATAACATATTTTAAGCTGACCAAGTATCTCCAGTTTAGATGGACGGGAGCCTGTGAGGGCTGTGGTGACTCTCTTTAATTAATTCCACCCCTTAATGAGTTTTAAAGATGATTTTGGAGTACCAGGACCAGGGCATAGGTTCAACACTGGCTGGGAGCGGGAACTTCTATTCTGCCAGGACTTTCAGTGTTTTGTAAAATGAGAATCATTCCCACTTAGAATTAAAAGCTGAACGTCTCTATTGCCTCCAGGATAGAAATGCTGAAAGAGAGGATGGGGATGTTTTATTAGACTGTGTTGCAGGAGGTAATTTGTTTTGACTTTTACATTGTATCAGCTGTAAAGTGCAGCTGAACATGTAGAACTACTTAATCTAATAGAACAGGATTGTGTTATGATAGCAAAGTCAAAATGTCACAAATTGAAACTACGCTATCAAAATGCAATGTTTTGACTTTTTCCTGACCAAAAACTGTCAGTGACATTTGAGCAAGTTCCTGCCTGATTTCAGAAGAAATAGCACTTTCCAGTGGAAAACCTCTTGGTCCAAAACATTCTGACTGGCTGTGCTAAGGACAGAAACAGAGGGTGAGTGCAGGAAAAGTAAATGCTATGGCTTTTCTGCCTTTTTTCTGTCTTACTCTGTCTATCTCAGGGTCTGTGGCACAGAATTGGAGCTGTCTGTGGGACATGGACAGTCACACACAGCCAGACACAGCCTTTCTTGCTTTAGACAAGAGTTACAGAGTCCCACTGACCTGCCCTGCTCTTTACTCTGCCGAGGGACCAACCCTCATGACAACCCAGAGGTTCTCTGAGATTGCCCCAACTATATGGAAAGAGAAGTCCAGGTGGTTTCCTGCTCTGCTTGGCTTGGAAGCAGCTCATCTTGCACTCTTGCCCATTTCAAGCACTGTGTAGGAGAGATATTTGGGATATTTAGGACCTGGTACATTGATCAACAGATCAGTGTTATCACTACAGCAAGAATATTGGGACTTAGCCAATAGTGAAAAGCAAATGACTCTCCCTTTCTCAAATTTTGGATTTCCTCCTCTAGAGTTCTGTGGGGCAAGAGGAGAGGTTTCCACTTTGTAGTTCTCACCTGCAAAATGCAAGGTGCTTGAAGTTTTCATTTTCTTGGTACCCAGTAGGTCGAGCACTGAACAGCCTCATTATCCCCAGAGACAAGTTACTGCTGATGGAAAACGGTGAGTAGCAGAAACTTCTAGACCCTTCTGGACCGTGGCTCGGAGCAGTGTCTCCTCTCAGCTCCCACCCATGCATGTCCCTGCAGAAGCAGCTGAAGGCTGTGGTTAAATTGAGTCCCTGAGGGTTGTGAATCTCTGGTCTAGTGGGAAAAAAAAAAGATGGGATTTTTTAATTCTGGTCCCCTCAATGTCCACAGCATTTCTGGAGTTTTCCTTCCATGGACTATTTTAAATGCCCTGACTCTTTATTTCAGTGCTCTGCTCTACTGAGTCCCAGCTCAGTGTTTAGTGATTAACTCAAAGCAGCGCTGTCCTGAAGATGAAAACTTCCCTCATTTAGAACCTACAGAATTTATACAGTAGATACAATTACTCATTGTTAAGACAAAGGAGCTACTTGCCCCAAAGAGTCTGCAAGTCAAAGCCTTGTTGCAGCGAGGACTCGTGGTCAATGCCTGACCCACAGAGGCTCCACTGCCGTGTGTTTGCAGCTCTTTAAGACATGCTCTAGAACCACCATAATATGTTTTCCATCTAGGCCCTTCCTAAGCCACACTGAAAATGATGGTCTGAGTAAAATTTTACGCCACACTTTAAGGTTTATGAGTTTGCAACGCGCAATTTAGCCCTGGTAAGGGACGCAGCGGTGGTTTTGTGCTCTATGTAATGCTCAGCCAACATCAGCTCTAAAGAGAGATCATCAGTGTTTAAATTGTGAAAAGAATGTTGATGACATTTTCTTTTCTGTACTCTGCTAAAGACAAGAGAGGTTCATGTAAAACATAAGCTCTGGCCCCTTTCCAACATTAATGCAATTTACTGCAAAAGTGCTCACTTTTTTAATTAAGCTGGAATGCTGCTACTCTTCCTAGGAATGCAAAGAGAACGGGTTACTGACAGAGGGAAGGGCTAATGACTGCAATCTGCTCTTAACTGAGCAGAGCACGGCTTTGCCACCTCTGCCAGGCTTTGTTCAGGAGTAAAATTTACTCAGCGGAGCAGACAACGAGCAGTGTTGGATCCCGGCAAGCAGAGAGCCTGTTCAAATATCTAAGGAGTAATTCTGCAAGCCTCTTCCCTCTTCAGTGAAGTCACTGTGATCAAGTGGCTGGGATGTGAATTTCATAGGCTGATCCAGTTTCTGAATAAATAAAAGTAGTCTGGATATTTTTTTTTTGGGTTGGTGTTTTTTTTTTTTTTTTTTTTGGTTTTTGGTTTTTGGTTTTTTGAACTTCAAATGGCTGAAAATGAAGAATCTACACCCCCTCCACATGTACCCGTAGCAAGCTGTTTATGAAAGGAGAGCATAAAATATTTGATCACAGTTTTGATCCAGAACATGCAAACATTTGTCCTCTTGTGCTAGCTTCACCTGGTGGCTTTCATTTTCTTCGACATAAAGACAGGGTGAAGCAGAGTAATAGAAAAATAGAAAACATCTTTGTCGAAAATGAGATTGCAGCTGTGTAACTGGAGCGCACAACCATAAATCAGAATGTCAAATCCAAAGCACATGACTTTTTGCGAGTTCTCCATGTGTGCTATAATGTGATTACAGCCTGGTTACTATTATGATTTAAAACAAAGTCTTTCATGCTAGAAACAAAATGCGGAATGTGAGCAGCCTGGGGGAGAGAGACGGGAGACTTAGCCCTGACTGTCAGAGGTGGGCTAGGGGGTTTCAAGTGCTTCTCCGTCAGGTGTGAGGGGAGGAGGGAAGGACTCAAGCCCAGCTTTGGCTGCAGCCTTAACATCAGGGACAAATTAGCCGGTGCTGCTCAGCCCTGTCTAACAATCCCCAATTAGGGATGGGGTAGGTTTCTGTCTCCCCATGTCGTAGCAAATCCTAAAGCCAAATACACAGATTACAGAAGTCATTCTTTTCTGTCTATCATATAAACAAATGGTCCAGCTGTTATTGCTAAGATTCCAGTTTGAAAACTTGGACTTTCTTGTATAAACTTCAATGTAATGGTATTTAAAGTGTCATAGACAATAAGCATCTAATCCTAGTCAATAAATTGCAGACTAGTTGCATGAGCTTCGAGAGCTGTTAAAGACAGCTGTGCTTTTTTTGTAATTCAAGTCATTTCCAAATTGGGCAGCCCTCCTGGTGTATTTTCAGACAAACACAGTGTGCTCAGAAAATGTGTTGTTTGGAGCAGCACGAGCATGAACGCAAGGGCGTCACATCACCCGGAGACAGAGGGGAGATCACATTCTCCATTTCTGAGAAGCTCAGGTTGACAAGAGGGAATTGCTGAGATGTCTGTGAAATTAGTAAATGGCCCTACAGATCCCCCTCGGGGAAAAATGTTTCCCCCATGGAGAAGTAGGGGAATATTCCTATTAACTTCAGTTGAGCCAGCAATATAAATGGGTCCATAGAGACTCCCACTCCTTTCAGAGAGAGGGGAAAGAGGGCAAACATTTTTGAACTATCACTCAGCTGTTTCAGAGAAAGAGCAGCCTGTAAGGTCCAAAGAAGGTGGACAAAGCAATGTTTTCCAGGAGTCAGCCTTCTGCCATGCCCCTGAGGAAGGCTGGTTGGAGCCACATGGGCTCCACCAACATGAGGTGTCTGGGACACATCTCAATGCACGACTCCTCCTGCTGGGATCAAACACAAGGGGTCAGAACAGGGCTCCCTGGGTAGCAAATTTTGGGATCACGATCATGGTTTTGCAGAAAGAGCAGCAACCACCAGCCTCTCTAATTCCTCTCGTTGACCTCAGTAGGAGATCAATGCTTCTAAAGACCAGACAGGTGCTTGCAATAAGCTTCCAGAGCCTCCCTACCAGGCTCAGGGTGGAAATCTTGGCTCAGATGTATATTTGCGAGGTATTTCAAACGTTACATTTGAAACCAGTTAGCACAGGGTCACTGCCTGGTATTGCGGGGTGCCCTGCGGGGTTTGGTTGAGTTGAAAGGTGTCGGCGCACTTGCTGCTGGGCTGTCACTCTCCCTCCATGGCAGCTGTGGTGACAAACATCCAGTCGAGCTGTTTCAAGGGTATTTTTCCACATCTGTGAATTCTGGGCAGATTAATCTATTCCTTTCCCTCCCACCCCCCTGTAAGGCGTTTTATGACCATCAGACGGTTCACACCTGAGGAGCAGCTTTGCCTCCTGTGAGCGCTGCTCCGCGGTGCTCAACATCTGCCCCTCAGCACGTATCAAATATCCCTCTCCTTGTCAGCAGCATGAGTAAAACAGACAAGCTGGCGGAGAAAATATAAATCAAAAGCCTCCACTGCAGGGCAGGATTTTTCCAGGCCTTTTCATGGGGCCGAGCTCCCGGCACGCTCACCTGGGGGTGCATAAATCCCACTGAGCACCTGCTGCAAGGGCTTCCCAACACCGGGCTGGGTTTAAATATCTGCAGGCAAGGTGTTCTTGTCAAACCCACGTCCCCCTGCCTGTGTTGCCCCAGCGTTGCACGGGGAAGGGTCCCAGGATGGCCCCAAGCCCGCGGCCAAGACCCGATCCTGGAGTCGGGAGCCCTGGGCTCGATTTCCAGCTTGGCCACAGGCTTCCTGTGTGGTCTTGGGCAAATCATACACTGCAAGGGCCGCTCTCAGTGTGCTGATATTTTGAGAGAGCCGTGGTTTGGCAGGTGAATGAGCTGAAAACTTATGCGAGGAGAGGAGGTTTTATTATTAGCGCCGGTCGGAACACGAGCGCCGGCTCCGTCCGTGCACGCCGCAGGTCTGCAAGTGTCTCAGAGAAGGGCTGGGAGGAGAGAGCTCAACAGAGAGTTTGCACACCGGGGTTTCATCCCTGCCTCGTGTGCAAAGGGCAGCATCTCCGGGAAAAGCAACCCTCGCCGATGGGAGCAGCCGTGAAACCAGTCCATCACCACGTATGTGCTCAGGAATGCACGCCTGTGTGGGTCTCTGCAGACAACCCTGATTCATCACCTCCAGAGCAATTAATAAAACTCGGCTGGCCCTTCCCCAATATATTGAAAATTATTTGCAATTTGAGAGTGAGACCCAGTGTTGTTTTTCACATGGAATCAGTTTAATTAATCACACTGTTTGAACAGCTGGGTCCACCATGCATTTCTACTCAAGTTCAGCATTCCTAGAAAACTTGTCAAGTATGAATCAAAATAATACCATCTCCCTGCTTCCAGTGATTAATCGCATATCTCTCCTTCTCATTCACACCTAAACATCAGCTAAATCAAAAGCAGCCTCTTTCCCCACCATTGAGCTTGTGGCTACTTGCCAGTCTAGGATAAATTATCTAGAGAAGGCTTTGAAAAGCTGTTGGTTTACCCTCAAACTTTTGTTATCAACGTCTGTTGCAATTTCACATGTAGTTGCAGTCTCCAGGAGCCAGGGACCGCACAGGAAAAGTGCACATTCCAAAATTCAGGATTTGTGGCACAGAATTATAAAATAAAATTAATTTCTTGCATCTGGAAGTCCAAGTGAGGTATTTGTGGGAGGTCTCCAAAGGGCGTCTGAACAAAGGGTCAGCGTTTTGAAGAATATGGCTCTGGTTTCCAACACGAAGTCTGGTATGTCCTGAACATTTCTGTTTGCTTTAAACAAGACTTTGACTTTGGCTTTGCAGCCCCTTGCCAGCACAGATGGTGGATCCTGGTCACTAACACCATGTGTGTGCTGTGAGCTTGGGCCATCAGGGGTCATGCACCAAGTGGTGGCTGTGCAAGCAAAGATGAACACACAAGAGGTGAATCCACGTGGGATTTCTCTGTGAGTCCCTGGAGGTCTGGGAGACACTTGGCAAGTGAGTACAAGTTACAGCCCCACCAAACAACGTTTAAGGGTTCAAAAGTGAAGATGTTCATAAAAACAAGGGAGAGCTTCAGGCAGGCATGAGAAATTTGGCTTTTTGAAGGCAAAGAAGAACCTTTTAGGTTGTTGGAATTGCCCACCCCAACGGAGTCACAGTATAGCACAGCTCTTACCAAATCCCTACTGCAGAAACCTGCTCCCATCCCTGGGAGGAGTGATGGCTTGTTTTCCTCCTGCCATGCAAGGAGGCAGGAATATGCCATTGGGCATGAGCCTTGAGAAGCCAAAAGGAGGTTAGAAATAGTCGAGCCTTCCCCAAGGACCACCCATAAGGAGCTAAATACGGGGTTTCTTTTAAGTAGGGTTGGGATCAAAGAAGAGATGAGAGGCAACAGAGAGCTAAAAGGTGGTCCTTTTCAGGGATCACCAATAGAAAGAGGCTTTCTCTGGAGAAGCAAAATGTCCATAGGAGCCTGTCCTTCAGCATGACAGAGGAGGCAAGTGGGAAAGTGAGGTTCAGAGACATTGCTTTGATGTCTTCTTCAGGTCCCAGCATCTATCCATGCTGCATGAGAAAGGCACCAGGCCTGGAGAGTCTTGATCACTTTAGAGGCCATCTGTGATCCACAGGGAAGTGCTATATGGAGGCACCTGAGCTGCCTTCAAGTGAGAAAAGCTCTGTCTGAAAGGAACAAACACTGTCCTTGTGCTGCCTCAGCCCTGTCACAGCATTACAGGGTCCAGACAGGGCAACATGTCCCATCTCCAGGCAGCACAGTGACATCCAGGGGTGGACACATGAATGGACAAGTGTGAGGCTGCTCTCCCACCCTCCTCTCACCAGAACCTGCCTTGACATTAGTGCCTTTACACCCATCCATCCCCATGAGTGAGTCTTTCCCCATGTCTCCTATTTCCATGGGAAACGCTGTATAAGATGGGTAGTCAAGGGTGAGGAGAAGCTTTGTGTCCTTCTGGGCTGGCCGTGGAAGGGCTGATGGGAGGCCATCAATCCGCCCTGTCACCAGGGGTGCCAATTAACCAGAGTAAAGTGCCTCTGGGCGATAAGCAAAGCCAGTCATTGACCTTCTGAGGACTGAGCGATAGCAGAACAAGCCCTTAACTTGACAGCTCAGTGGGCAACACATGACGAGCCCCTGTTGCTGGAGGCAAGCTGGCTTTTCCCAAAGGTTCCCTGTCTGCTTTTTAGCCAGTATTTTGGTGGTGATTTTGCTAATTCTTAAGGAGCGGAAAAGGGCGGGTGCCGTTTTCTCAGGATCATTGTGTTTTTCCATCCCTGCCGTCCACTGACCCATCTGCAAGAGCCTTGCCACGACTTCTGGCAGAGCAGATGTCCTGCAGGCTTTTAAAGAGTGACATGCAAGCCTGTCTGCCAGAGTACGTATGTCACAGTGCCTGCCAGGGCTTTGTCCTTAAATGTGCTGTTGGGTGACATTATTAATGTATCAAATACCAGACTGCTGCAAAAATGAGTGCCTGAGATGAATCACACCTCACTGTCCCGTTCAAAGCGTTCAGGCAAACCTGCCTCACTCTGCAAATCCTTCAGGAGCTTCCCATCACGCTGTTTATCTCCCTGGGGTCACACATGGCATCACAGGCAGGGAATAATCTGTCCCCTGCATCCACTGGTGGCAGGAAAAGCAATCCTGGGTGTATCTTGCAGCAAACCCCAGGAACTTTCTGACAGGATGGGAGTACCTGAGAAGGATATGGTGTCTCCATCACTGGGTTGAGCTGGTTCTGCCATGGGGCAGGAGGATGGAGGAGGAGATGTCTGGAGTCCTCCCAGCCCTGGGACCCACACATCTGTGCATGCAAAAGATGTGATGATGAAATAATTTTGCTGCTCCCTCAGGCATCTCACCCACAAGTCCCCCCCATCAGATCCCACTTCTTCTATATGTTTCTGGCAAGAAAATGCATACTTTGAAAAAAAAAATTAAAAAAAAAAAAAAAGGAAGAAAAGAAAAACCCTGGGTTTGCTCTCTGTAATGATACCAGATATCCTGCCAACAAAAATACAAACCCTGAAATGGATCTAGTTCTTTTCCCACATTTTTCTAAATATAAGGTCTGAATAGCAGCTCCAAGCTCTTGCTGGGAGGGGAAGCTGCATCCCAGTGCTGGGGTTTAACCCAGCAGGGAGATACTGCCTCCAGCAACACCTCAAGATTGCAGCCTGGATGGGGGGGGTTTCCTGGGAGCTGCCACTGGCTGAGCTGCTCCATCGAGCCTGGAGCACATGGGCAGCTGTGTGGGGCCTGCCCAGGTCCCCAGCAGCACATTTTGCTGCATCCAGGCTGGTGAAAGACTTCTGTTGGGATAAAAAATGGAGTAAAACCAGTGAGGTGTCTGGGCAGACTGAAGTACCAAGGGAATTTGCAACCACGTGAGCTCCGAGCCATCCCTGAGGGCTCCCTGTTTGGCTGTACCTTGATTGGATCCCAAAGGTTTCTACCTCCAGTAGCAGGACCTGAGGGAACAGCCTGAAGTTGTCTCTGCAGTGGTTTAGGCTGGATATCAGGAAAAGGTCCTTCCCCCAGAGGGTGGTGGGCACTGCCCAGGCTCCCCAGGGCAGTGGGCACAGCACCAAGGCTGCCAAAGCTCCAGAAGGGTTTGGATGATGCTCTGGGGCACAGGGTGGGATTGTTGGGGATGGTCCTGTGCAGAGCCAGGAGTTGGACTTGATGATCCTTGTGGGTCCCTTCCAACTCAGCATAATCTGTGATTCTGTGACTCTGTATCCTTATCAATCAAAAGAATAATAGGCAATTAGAACTCACACAGTGGAGCAGAGCAGTCATACTGCCTACATGAGTCATTTCTAGTTGGTAATAGAGACTTTCTATTTTCCCTTTCCACTACTTGGATTGAAAAAGAGATTAAAAACAAATTAATTAAAGATAGAACAAAAAGATAGCATTGAGAACAGAAATTGCCTTTTCTTTTTTTTTTCCTATTTGTGCACATTCAATTCCCCTCCCCTGTGCCTTGTTGCAGCACCCAGGATGGAGATCATAGGGATTACAGCCCAGATGTGCACAGGTATCAGAATAATATAAAGGTCCTGACAAGTTCAAGACCTGTTGGGGCCAGTGCAAATTGATGCATCCTGGAGAAGACCAAGATATGGACATTTTTGTTTACTTCAGCTCCCTCTGGATGCTATGGAGTTGCTGGTGCCCTGCCTGGAGCACTCCAGGGCAAGGACAACACTCACAAGGAGTGCAGCTGAACCTGGGAGTGTCACAGACAAGGTAAAGGTCAGGTGGGGAATCTGACTGAAAGGAGCACCCTTCTTGGTGGGTTGGGGTCTCATTAAAATCTGAATGTACGTGTCTCTTCAGCTGTGCTGTCCACCTGAGGGCTGCAAGGCTGCTTGTATTCCACACACAATTTAATCATCATATCCTTTTCAGGGTCTTTTCCAGGTCTAGGATTGCATTAGGTTTACAGGATGACCCACCAGCTCCCCTTCAGCTTGTTCCCATGGGGTACTTTAGCTCCTTGCACCCCTTAGCAGGAGCAGGAGAGGTTGGAGATGCCATGACTCTGGAAACACAGAGTATGCAAACCCCAGCTGCCAGCCCTGGAGGTGAGGGATGCACCAAGGAAGCCTAAAGAAAACCTTTTTGAGTGCTGGAGTTGGGAGTGACCTACTCATGGGGACCCTGCTGGGCCTTCCCCTGAGCCAGTGCCACCTTTCCAGGCACTTCCTCAAGCCACATGTGTCAACCATGTGTCTATTAAATCAAATTACCTTTTTTTCTTCCCAAACAACCTTTTGGAAAAGGTCACCATTTTGGAAAGAGCGCATTTTTTAAAAAAGGCCATTGGAAAACACCAATTCGTATGTTTTCTTTCCCCCCGCTCCGTTTTCATTTTTTCCGCTAATTCCCTTTTTTATTTCAACTTTCCTTTCCACTTCCAGCGTCTGGATCCTCCAGTCCTCCCATTAAATGAAAACGTTCCTCTGAGTGGGGAGCTGCAGAGATGTGTCTGGGTGAAGCCTCCCAGGGACGTCTGGCCCCGAGCTCGGTGGGAACGGGCGCTCAGTCACTCAGAGCAGCCTTTTTTTTTGGTGTGGCAGTCACTGAAAAGTGCCTGGTATCTGCCTGTGCTGTTTCAAATGTAAGTCATTCAAAACATTGCCTATGTTTTTTTTTTGCTCATAAAACTGCTGAAGTACATCCTGTACAGTGAACAAATTACTCAGCTTTAAGCAGATATTTATGCTAATTATCCATGGGAAACTGTTTCTGCCATTGTAGTTTTTCATCTGCTGGCATAATATTCGCAAGGTTTTATGTGGCGTTAACTATCAGCAGTAAAATCCCCCCAAAGTAACATGAGAAGGAAGAATCTGCTCTGCATACATTTATTTTCTTTAAATGTTCTTGATTTGCCATCTATGAGATGAAAGTGTTTACACTCAGCACTCCCTCCCCATCACTACAGCAGCATTCTCCCCCTGCCTGCTCTTCCTTCAGTTTATTTACCAAAGAATATTCATATTTTGTAAATCCCAGGTATTTATTCCCTTGATTATTTTGGCATGGTGCATTTTGAGGATGTTTGCTTTGTTTTAAGCAAATCCTTTTTCTGCCTTTGAAAAGCAGAGCACTAGTAAAAACAAAGGCAATGGCAATATTTGTTAATGTAAGTCCACGCTCCTAAAATATTTATTCTTTTTTCATATGAAGAAGATTAAATGCTTGCAAAATTCTACAGACACATGCACATATTTGACCCAGAAGGATGTCTCTTGGGATTTGTAACAGCAAATGTGTGTTGAACAAAACGTCTTGGCCCTGCACAAACTTACTTTGTGTTCTAAAAGCCAAAAACTTCATTTTAGCATGACCTTAGAAGAATAGCAATACTTTTAGTATTTCCTGGTATTTGGTGCAAGGAATGTTTTTATTTGAATGCAGATGTCATTTGGTTTACAGGAAGGATTTGGTAACATGTCCATGCCAGTACTGCACTTATCCCAAATTTCCTGCTATGGAGGAAGAACATATGTCAAAGCTCACTGTTTGTTAAATTGAAAAGATTCAGTACACCAGAAGCTTCTCTTCTAAACATTGTGACTTTGTGCAATTTACAGAATGTTCTATCTCCATTAAACAATAAACCCTTGACCCCTGGAGCTGGCTTTCAGGATCCTGCTATTTGAGAAGGTAGACATAATGGATGGCAATAATAAATGAAAAGTTCAAGAGGTTAAGAAAAACTGTTTAATTATTTCTCTAGAGTGTGGGCTGCAGAAGAATTGCATATCTGCCTTGTCTCTTGCAGAAACCCTGCAAGGAATGACTCCAGCAGTGCAGCCTGGGCAGGGTAGAAAGCAGGTTGCTGGCCCTCAGCTGTGTTTATGAACAAACGGTCTCTGGATACTCTTCCATCCCCGAACCTTTCAGCTTTCTGTGAGTTAACTCCCTGCCAGCAGCGAGCCTGTGCCAGCCCCACAAACCTCAGCATCTGTTTTGCAAGGGATCTTTTATTTGTTAGCATGTGAAAGCTATTGCTCATGTGTGCTTCCCAGCTGCGGTGCACTTGGGCTTGGTATCTTTAAAGAAATCTTTGCTTTATTCGGCTGTTAAACCCAGACACACAAAGCAGCCCGTTCTCCCAAGCCTCTGCTAACAGGTCACCCTTCCCTGCTTTTCCTCTGTGGTAAAGTAGATCCAGGACAAACTTCATTATGGTAAGAAAACCAGGAGGATTTTCCTTCCTTTCCTTGAAGAGGCAGCTCTCCTTTTCACACTCCTGTTTGGTTTCTGCCGCAGCGCTTGCTGCATTCGATTACTACGGACTCTGTCATGGGACTGAAAGCCCAGAGCTAAAATCATCATCATCATCCAGTTATGCAAGTCACTGTACAAACACTGAGCGAGAGAAAGGCTGCTCCGAAAACATCCACGGCAGGGCAGGGGGTGAGGGAGACACAGGGAGCACAGTCATGCTCAGGCACAGCCAGGGCAGAGCCCCAGAGGGGAGCTCTTGAGATCCAGCCCTTGTCCACCTGCTGGTGAACATTTCCTTCTCTTGGACATAGAACCATGGAATGGTTTGGGTTGGAAGAGACCATAAGCTCATCCAGTCCCACTCCCTGCCACGGGCAGGGACATCTTCCACTAGCCAAGGTTGCTCCAAGCCCCATCCAATCTGACCTTGGGCACTTCCAGGGATGGTGCAGCCACAGCTTCTCTGCCCAACCTGTGCCAGGGCCTCCCCACCCTCACAGGGAAGGATTTTTTCTGTGCCTCCTGTGGTGGCATCTCTTGGGAGGTCTTCCATGTACATGCAGTATGGCAGGGCACAGCTATGGGTTGGATGCAATGGTAGGGTCACCTAAGGAGGAGCTGGAGCATCTGTCTCATTGGGACACAGAGCCCTCTACTGCAGTGGGAAAACCACCCTGGTGAACTTCTCCCGCCTGATTCTAAGGGCAAATGTTCTGCTTTGGGATCAATTTTGCCATAGAAGACGTGGTTATCAACATGGTTTAGTGGTGGGCTCTGCAGTGCTGGGTTAACTGTTGGACTCAATGACCTTAGAGAACTTTTCCAACCTAAATAATTCCATGATTCTATTCTTGACCCCCTTTTCTATGTGTCGTGTTGCTCAAGGCTTCCTCTGAAGGTGTTCTGAAAAAGGAAAGTCATAATTTAATTCTAGGCCCAGGAGATGGACCAGACGATTCTCTGGGGTAGATCAGCTTGTGTATGTGATCTCCAAGATCCTAGATCAGTCTGTGTTGGTTATAATGTTGGCCAAGGGCTTTCTATGGCCCCTTAGAAAGGGTTTTAATAGCTTTTCACACTTGCTTTCTCCATCTAAGTGTCTTGATCTGCATCTTACACTACCAGGAGTCATTTTCCCAAGTTGTGCCTGATGTAAGAAGACTAGCTTGACTTTGTTCTTCCTAAATAATCCCCCCCAAACCAGCTTTCCTTCTCTGCCTGCTGCGTTGGGTATGAAAGCACCCCAAACACGAGCCTCTGGTCTCCCCACAGCACCGTCAAGCGGGGGGGAAACACAACGTCAGGTTGTGGCCCTGATGGGACCCTCTCTGTTTCAATAAACATGTAATGTCATACTCCATCGTGAGCCCTGGAACAATAACCAGTGCAGGAACCATTCATGTGACTTCCGTGGGACATGTCAACAAACAGAGGGAGCGTTGAGCATTGGTGGCTCCTGATGCAGGTTGGGTGGGATGTGTTCTCCGCCTGCCACCACGTGAGCAAAAGGGCTTTCCAGAGCCACCGCCTGTAAAGAACAAGATAAAAAATCTTGGGACAGAAGATTCTTTAGGCCCAAAGTATGTTTTAAGGAAAAGTACATGTGAACGTGGTTTGCAAGATTAGATATAAAGTAAAAGGATCTAATGCTTGTTGTGGAAATGGAAGGGGCCATCCCCAAAACATGGTTGCAATTAGTCTCCTTTCACACCACTGA
Source organism: Scytalopus superciliaris (assembly GCA_013400415.1). NCBI lineage: Eukaryota > Metazoa > Chordata > Aves > Passeriformes > Rhinocryptidae > Scytalopus > Scytalopus superciliaris. The sequence goes on from VXBX01001835.1 coordinate 18,165, forward strand.
GGTTGTGAAGCAGCCTCCTGCCCAAGTTTGGGTTCTTTCCACAAGGGAGATCATTCTGGTCCCTTATCCATAGTGAGTGGCTGCAGCCATGGCCTGTAGGTCATGGGAAAAAACCCACAAAGTCCACAGAGGTCGGAGGTGCTGTGAAGTGAGAACACAGTCTGCACAGGGGGCATGTGAGCTCATCCTGGCAGAATCACCAAAGCAGAGGGATTTCTCCTCTCTGTCACAGTCCTGGAGTACGTGACATTTTCCTCACACTGGCTACTTCTACAAGGAGAAGGCCGTGGGATTTTGAGGTCAGTCTTCCTTGGTAAATTCCCCATCAGCTAATGACTAAAGTAACGATTCCCCACCCTGTCCCCTCCCTTCCCCTCATGGGTGTGGTGGGAGAACAGTCTCATTTCCACTCAAGAAGGTGCAAGGAGGAGCTTTGGCTCCTGGTGAAAGCTGTCCCCACTTGACCTGGATGTCGTTGGTATCTGGCCCTTTGGCCTGGGGAGGTTCAAGGAGACCGAATGGGATCATGAGCAGGTCCCTCCCTTGGATGCTGCTGGCCACACAAACTGGCAAGCCTCGGGCTGGGAAGCCTTCAATGTGTCCTTCCCTGGGCACACTGAGTGTCTCTTGGCTCCAGGACAGCTCCACGTCCAGCCAGCATCCTGCCAGCCCCTGTCCAGCCACAGCACAGAGCAGGCTTTGGGCCATGTTCAAACCACTCACAGCGGCCCCAGAGAGAGATTCTGGCATGTGGACTTGCAAATGACCCAAGGTCTTTCCATCTTTCCCCGTGGGTGATGTGTTCCATATCATTATTGCTCCTCTCCAGAGCACCTTTGAGTGTTCCCACTTTTTCTGGAGCTCATTTGGCCTCCAGCCAATTACAACTATCTTATGTGACGTTCCCCTTCTACCTAAACACAAAACCTCAGCCAAAAAAGGTTCTCCCTAAAGGCAATGCCGTCAGCTGCAGGCTCTCTGTCTCCAGATTTCCTCAGGCAGCTTTCCCATCATCGCAGGCTGACAGGTACAAGCTAAATGAAGACAAGCAACTGGAGAAAGCCCTGAAGTCACTGGTCCATCCTGTAAGCAAATGGCACATGTGAAGTATCCTCTCAGGAGGTTTTTGGTTTATTTTCCTCTGGGGGAGGACACCCTGAAGAACACAAGACACAAGGCTGGGGCAGGATATGACTAATCCCCATGGGGTTTTCTGTTTCACACCATGTGTCAGCAACGATGTCTCACTCCTACAAAGCCACCCTTCAGCTCTGGCAGGGCAGATACAGACCCACCATGCTCATGGTTTTCTCTGCATAACACTGAGGGTCACAGTTTCTAAGAAACAGGTGACACCACAGGTTGGCAATTTGGTGACAGAGCAAACCAACCATGGTGGCACATTATCTGCTCCTGTGAGTGCACAGAGAGACAACTGTCACTGCTGGAGTCACCCCCTGCCCCGGAACTGTCCCTCATCATCTTTGCACAGCAGCATCAGCAGGGACTCTTGGTGTCTTGCAGCTCTGCCAGAGGAATGAGAGGGACCTCATACAAAACTCTTAGGGACACCCTGGCCAGGAGAAAGCCAATGAAAATAATGACTCATTTGACCCCTCACAAGACAGCCAGCACCCAAAGTTTTCCACGCAGCGTTAAAAAACACCACGCACTGGCCTAGAATCATGTCGGCCATGCCAGACTCCCACCTGTTTATGTGGAAAACTTTATGCACCCAAAGCATGAAGTTTTTCGACATAATGTGTTGGGTGGATCAAGGTTTCCATGTGCTCCAGCGCTGTCAAAAAGCGGTGTCTTAGCCAACACAAGATGATACGAGGAGGGCACAGAAAGTTTGAGTCTTCAGGAACTCATTTGCAGCGGATCTCTCATTCCTGAGGCACTCAGAGACCTCTCACCTCCTGCCCTTTAGTGCACAGAGTGCAGATTCAAGCCAGCTCTGGAGGATGAAAGAAAAGCCCCACTCCTACACTGCTTTGCAGCTGTGCCCTGGGGGAGAGGCTGGACAGAGGTACCGCCCAACAACTGAGAGGGAGAGGATGATGGGTACAAAACATGGCACACGTGACAAAATAGAGAGCGGACTTAGGCAAAACTTCAGACTTTAGGGTCTAAAAGCAGAAGAGCAGATGATTAGAGAGGCTCATTAGGAAGGAAGTTGTGTGGACTCTGTGCAAAATGTTTGCAGCAAAAGGATGAAATGCAAACATCCCTCCTCAGGAGAATTGCCCTTGCCCAGGAGCAATGCCAGGACTACTGCTGGCTGGCTTTAATCTAGGAGGAGAGCCTTGTCAAAAGAAACTGAGACAGGTACCTGGACAACAACAACAGCCCTCCCAGATGTTCTGGAGCCCATGAACACAGGACACGGTGCAACCTCCCAGACAGCCTTGGGCAAGGGTGTTGAGGGTCCTGATCCCAAACTTCAGCCTTCCTTGCTACTGTTTGATCCCTTGCCCCATGTTCCATCACCTGAAAGCACAGAGAACAAAGCATTTCTTTCCCCTTTCCAGTAGCCTTTTATATACTCTTCCTTCAGCCATGGAACTACAGAACTTCAGCCTGGGAGGGTCTCAGCAGGTCTGTGGCTTAAACAGGGTCAGATCAGTGTGTTCAGGGCTTTTCCAGTCACATCTAGAAAACCACCAGTTTTACACTCTCCAAACTCCTGACTGTTATTAAGTCGCCTTATGAACTTTCCCTTCCCATGTTGAACAAGACCTGATCCTTCTGAATCTCTTTATAGGACATGTTTCAGTCCATCTTGGTGGCCATCTGCTAAACTCAGCCCATTTATTGGCATTTCATTTGTACTGGGGACCCAAGCCTGGGCACTGCATCCCAGACAAGATGTAATGAGCTCCTGGGAAATGGGAATAAACACAGGCTTTCATCTGCTTGCTGTGCTCCTGGTGTACATCCCTCACAATTTGCTATGGGTGTCTCAGCAAGCAGTCAGGAAATCTCCTGGCCAGAATCATTCCCAACAGCAGAGTGCAGTTGCATTTCTGAAGCCCAGAGCAAGAAAACATCAAATAGTGATAATAAATAGCAATGTTTTTTGACTGAATAATACACGCCCCAATTACTACAATGAATTCTCTCCCTGGAGAAGCCACGCTGTGACGGGCTGGGTGTCCTGGGGACAGTCACACTGAAGCAATGCAATTCTTCCTTGCTGAGTTCTGTTCTTGGAGGCTGTTGAGTTGAACTCTAAGTTGATACAGGTCCTGGGACTGCAGCGGTGAGTGACAGCTTTGTTAAGCTGTGATTGATGACTTTGCTACCAAATTCTGATTAATGTTTCCTTCCAAACCCTCCTTGCCCTTGCAATATGCTGTCCATTAGCCCCTGCCAATATCTGCCTAGAATAACCTTCTGGCTGTGATAGGAGTTGTGTGATTATAGTTATCTAAACGTGTGAATAATTGGGAGGTTATGCCATATTACATGCTTCATCAAGTCCTCTATTCAAGACTCAGGGAAACATTTGAAGTTCAACACTATGTCTCAATTATGCCTGGATTTCTGGCAAGGGAAAAAAAAAAAGTCCCATTAACGAAGCTGTCAAAAACACATTCTGCTTTAAATTTCCTGGGACAATTGGACAATGAAACTCGCTCACTCAGTAAAGAGCTGCCTTCTCCTCACAGCATTAACAGGCTCTTGAATTTACTGGATTTCTTTCTTGCTTAGGCTCTGAAATGAGATCTTGATAAAAAGGAGTTGTGCAGTAAATGAGTAAGTTCTGTAAACAATAAATTCTGTGCTGAAACATTTATCTCCTAACAGTCTATATGGAAATGCTGTTCTTGTGGGATATGGAATGAGTTTGCAGTGTGGTGATATTTGTAAATTATAAAAGAAATAAAGCAAGTCTGTTGCTGCTGTTCTGGTGCAATATTCTTGTTACTGAAAGTGAGACTTTACTCTTAAGTGTGCTCTGGAGGGCACAACTTTGGCCTGGGACTCTGCCTTGGGCAGCTTTACACTTCAGGAAATTAATGTGGGACAAACTCATCTATATTCCGACATATTCCTCTGAAATTTCAGGAGCAAAGAGCAAAGTGTTATTGTAGAGTTAGAGATGTCAGCATTGGACACCATCACAGGCTCTCCAAAAAAAGAGCTGGACTTCTGAAGCTGGACCTCCAGCTGTTTTTTCTCCCAGTGCTCACAGTTCTGTGTGCTGGCAGCAAGCTCTAACACAATGAGGGAAACTGGGACAAGCTGAGGTTCAGAGGGACCAGGTACTGACACAGAAGTGGCTGGAGAGGTGCCCAAGAAGAGGTAGGAGGGGCAAGAGGTAGGAGGATAGCAATAGCCATCATCTCTTCTGCTTGTTCTGGCTCTATTTCCAGTGACACACTGGTTTGGGACTGGGAAGTTACCACTGAGCTTGTGGGTAGAGGGAAATGGCATCATCAGACAACCCCCTTTTTTTATTAGTGACAACACTGAGGGCTCTTTCTTTGCACAGCTTCTCCATGGAGTGGAGTCTATCTGCATACCAGCTTCCTGCCAGGGCATCAGGGCTGTAATTTTGTGAAGGGGCAGAGTTGCAGCTCCATCCTAACAGACCAGGCAGGGACCTGTCCATGGTCATTCATGCAGGGGCTGTATGAGGTAACCCAGGGCAGGGACATCAGTGGTGCCACAGTAGGAGTTGGGGATTATGCTTTAAGCTCTTGCTCCATGTGTGCTGAGCAGGGCCCACCAACCATGGCAGCCCCTCAGTGCATGGCTCTGGAGGGATGGCTGTGCAATGCCAGGCCACCCATGAGATGATGGCAAAGCCTTGGGTTGCCCAAAGCATCAGGCAGCCCTGCTACCAGGACTGGCATGACCAGGGACTTCTCCTCACAGCCTTTTTTTCTTGCTCTCATGGTGGGAAAGCAGCATGGGAGGTTCAGTGTCAAGGTGCACAACCATGAAGTCACATTTGATGGGGCAGTAGCCATGTAGGTGGCAACTGTTCCCCACCTTCCCCCCTCTCTGGGTCCTTCCCTTCCTCTCCTGGGGTGCTCCCTGCTGTAAATCCCACAGGGATGGCTGTGCTGTGGCCACAGTGCTTCTTGCAATGGAACAGGGGGAAAGATAAGGCAGTGAAAGGCTGCAAAAAACATCTGAGCAAGGTGAACCCAGGAACACAGATCAAGTGTATTTACCTTTCCCGAAATATTGCAAAATACATCCAGACTTGGCCTACAGTGAAAGCACAAGCAGTGAAGAAATCTAAAGCGTGCAGATGCATTGCATACCAGCGTGGAAAAGTGACAGCAAGACAGGGCCAAAGCAGGCCAACCACACTCCCTTGGGAGTCTAGGAAATAAGTGAATCAAACAGGGCTTGGGGCCAAAACAGGCCAAAAAAAGGATCCCTTTAGGAATCCAGGAAATATAATGAATCAAAGTGTGTTTGGGGCCGATACAGGCCAACCACAATCCCTCTGGAGTCCAGAAAATGAGTGTAAGTATTGTCCAGGCCAAGACAGGCTATTAAGCTTTCCCCCACCACAGGACAAGTCAGTTGTGAACTGAAGACAGTGGGGCTGTTCTGCCTTGCTAAGGACAGGATCCCAAAGCCCCTGCCAGCAGCCTCCTGCTTGCCCAGGTGCCCTTCTGAAGTGTGGTGTCCCAGGATGCATGGATGGTGCTTTGGGAAAGAGTCACCTCCTGGCCAGGACCCTCCCTCTGGAAATTAATTTTTCACAGCCCCTTTAATCAGAGAATCATTAGAGTTTCATAGACTCTTTATAGTTTCATGGGATAAAGTTTCATAGAATATTTTATAATAGAATATTTTGTTGTTTCATCAGACATTTGATTTTTATGTTTTATAAAGTTTCATAGAATTACAGAACCTTAAAGTTGGAATAGACCTCCAAGTTCATCAAGTCCAAGCTTTGACCCACCTTGACCTTGTCCCCCAGCCCAGAGCACTGAGTGCCATGTCCAGTCATTCCTTGGACATCTCCAGGAATGGAGACTCCACCACATCCCTGGGCAGTCCCTTCCAATGCCTGACCACCCTGTCAGTGAAGAAATTCTTCCTGATGTCCAGCCTGAACCCCCCTTGGCCCTGTTTCCTCTTGTCCTGTCCATCGACATGTTGGTCCTGGTCCCTGGCACAAAGTTTGTGAAGCTAATCCCTCAGCTGTGGGTCTGCAGCTACCCCACTGCATCAAGACCTGCTTCCCAGACCTTTCCCACCCTGGGACTGCCATGGATCAGAGCAACTGGGTCCATGAGCCTTGTCAGTCCCAAAGTTGTGGTGCTGGGGACACAGTGTGGAATGAGACAAAGAGTTGTGGTCCCTGGAAGAGCTGGAGGTTTCCATGGGGACCTGCTGGAGTGCCCACCAATAGCAGCCAGTCCTGTGACCCTCATTTGGTCTTTCTCTGGGGTTTCCTGCATTTGGGCATCTTTACATGAGGAGTTCTAATTTTTTGTTAATTTTTTTTTTGTTTTTTCATGAAAAGATTTTTTTTCACAGCCACAAACCATGGGGGGCCTCAGCATCTTCTCTCAGAGGTTGTCACTGCCATCACTGAAGGGTCACAAAGGGAGTAAAACTAGAGGCCACCTCACTTTATCCATGAAACAAATGGTGGGTAAATGGAGAATAAATCAGGGGAGGTACTGACAGTCTGCAGTCAGGCCCAGGGATTTACTGCTGCAGAAGGGTTATTAATAGATTTGGAAGGACTGTCTGTAACGGGCTGTGGCATAATTCAATGATCAGCAAGGACAGGAAGCTGAGATAAGGATAACTGTAGTATGCATATTAGCAATGCTTCCTGTCTGTGGTGGCTTAGCTCCCTCTGAAGGGCCACCAGAGATGAAGTAAATCATGGTTAACCTCACCTCGGGTGTCCCTGTGCTGTGCCCCTCCATTTAGGCAAGTTGCTCTTTACTAGTGAGAAAAGCTTTAGATCTGATCACCCACCTGAGGGTTGCAGGCAGCGAATTGTCCCTTTGGCTGTAGAACAGAGGGGACCATGGAGGTCCATCAGGGCAAGCACCTCAGTGTGGCCTTCAGAGGGAGAGGTGACACCAGCATGGTGCTGCAACCCTGGAGGGTGGAGTGAAAAGAGACAAACACTCCCAGTCAATATCTAAAATGGGACGGTAAAGTAAGTGGCCTAATCTTAGTCACCCCTGAAAGCCACAAACAGCTCAGGCAACGTATGAGGAGTCTCCTTTGAGACACCTGTTGCTAAAAATGCCACCATCACTCACGTTGCTTTTGTTGACCTCCAGAGCCAACACATTTCTTTGCCTCACAATATCCTTTACCTTCTTGAAATCACCCGAGAACACAAATTTAGCACCACTGGGGTTTCTCTCAGCCTTCTAGAGTTGGGTCAAACAGGTACTGAGTAGGGGAATTTCTGTCATAGGAGGCAGAGATGGAGGCAGAAGCAAAAGGGTCCACTCTGCCCCAAAACTCAGTTTATTGGTGTCTCTTTTCCTTATGGACACACTGAAGCAAAGTGCAGAAGTCACTTCCCTCCCTGTCTCTGTGATGCTGCAATAAGTGAATTCACTTGGACCCTATAAAACAGCCTGGTGAAATAAGTTTCTGGAATTCAACTGAATTTCCTGGATTAAAAATGCAAATGCATTCAAAGCAGCAAAATCACTGCAAATTCCTTTTTATTTGGACACTCCCGAAAGTCTTCCTGGGGAAAGTCAAAAACCATGTGTGTCTTGTAATTAGATCTAAATGATTATGAAATTTTGGGAAATTGGTGTTTATGACACCTGCTGAGGTGCACTTCCTCCTCCTGCTGAGAGACGACAACGCAGGAAAAAGACCAAGCCTAACTTGTCTGACCTGCCTCTGACCTACGACAAAATCACTCAAGACAATTTAACTCGAAAAAGTGATGGGCTCCCAGTTGTTTGTTGAACTGAAAAAAGAAACCCCATTTCACTTCCAAGTACTAATTTTCATTATTCTGCATCTTACATTGGGGGAAAATTCCAAGTTATTTTGAAACCACAGGTGATGTGACCCATTAAAGCTGGGATTTAGGCATTGGTTTTATGCAGCAGATGGATAAACTATCAGTCACTTGCCTGTAGGTGGAAAAATCTTTGCTTAAGCCATTAACACTCCCAAGTGTAACACTACCTGTGTTAAGCAAAGGGAAATCTGTTTTCTTACTGTGATTTGATATTGGGAAATAACAGCAGGAGATAAGCTTTATAACAGCACTGGAAACGTGTCTGTGGTAATAAATGAGCCACGCAGCAAAGCCGTCCTTGCTGCTCAGCCTACGTTGGCATGAGACTGGCTCTTTCACAGGGGGCCTGGGGGCAACACAGGCCTGGGACAGGCTGCAGACGAGGGGTAGAAAGGGAGAAGGCATTCTATCTCACCCTGGGGGCTCCCACCATCCCTCCTGCCATTTTCACCGTGCTCTGCAGAGGGATGCCCCAATTAACGTAGCAATAGTGGAATTACATCTGGCTGCAGCTCTCGCACCCGCAGGTGCTCTCCCACATCACTACAAACAGCTCTGCTTCACAGCAGGAATATTGTCCTTAGCTGCTCCCGTTCGTTTCCGCACGCTCCCAGTGTCCAGATCCAAGAGGGGGATGGCTTCCAAGGCGAGCAAGCACAGATGTTGGGAAATCCAGGAAGGAGCCTCATCTAAGTATTTAAATTTGCAGCTGCTTAAGTGCATGGCTTACCCATGGAAGCTTGTGCTTCTGATAGGCCCCATCCAAGAGCCACTGAAGGCAAGGAGAAGGTGCCCCTGCAGTCAGATGAGGTTAAGCTGCACTTGCAGGAACCAGCATTTATGCTGCCTTGAAATGCAGATGCTTAAAAAGCTGTTGCCCATCCATCCATCCATCACATGGCACTTGACTTCCACATTTTTCCCCCAAGTTACTGGTTTCCATGATCCAAACACGTGCCTGTTTCAATACTACTGGTTAATCTCACTGGTATTTTCTGGAAGACATTGCTGCCTAGTAGCTCAGAGAAGGCTGAGGGATGTGGGGGGAAATGTTTAACTTATCATGCCTTTTTGTTTTCCTTGTGGGTTCTCTCAGTGATGGTTCCCAAAGCTTCTCACATGAGCACAAACAGCAGAAGTTTCTATGAATGACCGTGATAATGATTTTGGCCAAGGTTTCAATCCTTCCCACTCTATGAAAGCCTGTGTAGTTCTGCCCTGGACATTTTATCTGCTAGAGTGGTCATTGGCTATTTTCTGTCTTATTCTCAGCTAGCAAACAAAAGGCTTCTTTTATGCCTTCCAGTGAGTAGGAAACGTAGCAGCTTCTTTATCATTTCTTGCCTCTTGTCACATCTGTAGCAAAGACTGAAGAGGTCTGGAATAGCTTCCCAGAGCACCATGTAGTGATTTAAAATATAATCCCACCCACAAATTTAACAAGCTCCTTTTTCAAACTCAGGAGGAGCCTTTTGCCTTTGGTAACCCAAAAGAAAGTAATTCTGGCACTGTATCCTTATGGAAAGAGAGAGAGGGGGTTCCCAGACTCCTGTGGAAGCAGCACCAAACTTTTGAAGGCTTCATTCACTTGCAGAGGACAGAAGGTCTTTGACACTCTAGATAGCCTTGGTATTCCTGGTGCTGCTGTTGGAAAGGCCAGAGTTTACATCCATGTGGAAGGGTTCCATCCATCATTCCCCATGTGAATCCAACCCTCTGCCCACCTCAGGCAGGATGCCTCCCCAAGGTACACCTTGGCACCTCGTGTCCAGGCCAGCTGTGATTTCTGGGCCAAAGCACAGCTACTTCTTCTTTATGGAAACATTTCATTTCCCCCCATTGTTGAACTCCTCAAGTTTGGGATTTCTCCCAGCCTTTGTGGCCACCCAGGTACACAAACGCCTGACCACACAAGTAGCTAGTGGCTGTGTAGATGGTCCACCTTGTAGAACATCCTGGGCTTTGAAGTGTTTTGTGCAGCAGGTCTCCACCAGTTCTGGTGACTCCAGTGCATCACTGAGCACGCTGAGTGCCTGAATCCCACGGGACAGCCCAGGGTTTCACAGCTCAGGGAATGACCCAGCTCAAAGATGTCAATGCTCTTTGAGTCTAAATACTCCCTCACAACTCACCAAACAGTGGGGAAGATGTGTGCTTGCAGCAGTGGGTACATTATTTCCTAAATGAGTGTGTATTTTTGCATTTCCTTTCTTCCCTTTTTCTCTTTTGCTCTTTTTCAACCGTGAAGGCCAAATCCACAACAGACAAATCCAACACACAGAGCCCAGACCAGTTTGTCCCGGCTGAAGATTCTTGAGAGATTTAGAATCTTTGCATCTCATTTATGCAGGTTCTCAAAGTTCTTGACACAAAAACATTTCCCCAGACCTTTCTTGTGCGAGCCAGGTGAACCCTGCCTTTGTTTTTGCAAGAAATTCATCTCCACCATCCGTTTCTCTGATGCCACGAGTCGTTCATAAGGTGACACCTTAGAGTAGAGAACACCCTGACTCTCATCACATTGTGACTTACATGCTGTGCCTCTTGGAGGCTTTTCCTGAAACAGCCTACAAGTGTGAAGTCTTTTCTCTATTTCCCCCCTTTCCTCTTCTCTTCCTCTGCTCCTGTTTTCAATCACAGACTGCCCAGGCAGCATAGTGGTCAGGCTTAAAGACTTGCTAGAACTGGATTCAAGATTTATGAGAACTAGATGTAACCAGGCCTCTCCCAGAGGTTTGGGAAGAACAGCTGGAGTCTGGCACTTTCCATCATGACAAGGACTATTAAAAACTAAGAGTTGAACTGCAAAAAGCAAAAGGGGGGTGGGGGCTGGAAAATGTTTAGGCTTAGAATGCAAAACAAGCGCCTGCAGTATCCAGTCCGTCTGCACAGGGGCCAATTCTGACAGCAAACGCCTTTCACAGCTGCTGGGACTTGGGCTTATTTTAGAAACCACTTTAGAAACAAGAGGTTAAAAGAGAAGAGGAAGGGAGGGAGGGAGGGGGGTTTCGGGCTGCGAGCTGTCTGTGTGCGATCCCGGGATGCGGAGCCCTGACTGGCGCTCCCATCCCGCTGTCTGGAGGCCCTTTCGGCTGGGCCACCCCACCCAGCGCTGATGTAATGCCGGCTGTGTTTGTCGGGATCGCTAAGGCGTGCGTGTGTCCGGCCTGCCCAAGCTGCTCCACGGAGAGGAGGGAGGGGACGCCGGAGATGCGGGGAAATTTGAAGGTTCTGAGGTCCTGCCCGAGTGCTGCACATCCTTGGCACTCCCACCCTGCCCTTGCCCTCCGTGGGCTCCATCCTTGTAGGGCCATCTCAAGGGACAACCTGTCCCAGGTCCAAGGACTGCCCAAGGGTCACCCACAGCTGGGATTGGGGATGAAGATGGTCAAGGGTATTGAGGGGCCGTGTGAGGAGCAGCTGAGGGCACTTGGTGTGGTCAGCTGGAGAAAAGGAGACTGAGGGGAGATCTCATTGCAGGCACAACTTCCTTGAGAGGGGTAAAGGAGGGGCAGGCACTGATCTCTGTTCTGTGGGAACCAGGGACAGCACCCAGGGAATGGCCTGGAGTTGTGTCAGGGCAGGTTTAAGTTGGGTATTAGAAAAAGGCTCTTCCCCCAGAGGGTGGTCAGGCACTGCCCAGGCTCCCCAGGGCAGTGGGCACAGCCCCAAGGCTGCCAGAGCTCCAGAAGGGTTTGGATGATCCTCTGGGGCACAGGGTGTGGACCGTCTTGGGAATGGTCCTGTGCATGGCTGAGGGTTGGACTCCATGATCCTTGCGGGTCCCTTCCAACTCAGCCTGTTCTGTGATCTGATTCTTTAACTCACAGACCTCCAACTGCTGCCACCTGGCTTGAAACCAGAAGTAGAATGAGAGACCTGGAAGGGAAATGGTGACACTGCTGCAAAACTGTGAGGACCACTGGTGTTAAGTCTCCTGGGCATGTGCCTTGTGCCCCCACCGATGGCAGGGTTGGTGATGTGTCAGCACAGCCAGACCGGTCATATTAATTTTTCCTTTTCTAACCAGCACAGCACAGGTGACTATTTCAGACCCAAACTGCCCACTGACTGAGGTGTCATTGTTGATTCATAAGGGATTCCACACTCCTGACTCCTATGTCCCACTTAAATACCTACAGCTTTGTGGGATGAATCCACACCGGGATGTTTGCAAACAAGGCAAGTTGGATTTACCTGCATTTTCTTATGCCTTTAGATCAAGGCTGCTCCATGAGCCTTGTGGGTCCCTTCCAACTTGGCATATCCTGTGATTCTGTAAATGATGTTTCTAATTCACAATGAAAAGAAACAACCTCCCTTTATCTGCTTTGCTTGTCCTGCTCCATAACGTTATCTGACAGACAACCACCAACTGTGTGAGATCCCAGTGCGGCCAAGGCAGGGGATTCTGTGCCTTCTTTTGCTCTGAACATTTTGTGCCCCATTTCAATGGGAATTGTGGTGGTTCTGGCTAGTGAAACACCCACCTTCATCCATTTGTTTTGTTTCATGCCAAATCATGTTTCAAAGCTCTCTGTTAGACCCAGACAGCCACCATAAACAACCAAAAGACTTCACAGGCTGACCTTGACATCTGTCTGGGTGCCCATACCATCTGTGGAGCATCCCTCTCTCTCATCCTGCAATACTAATTGAGGTCCCACACCACCTCCTTGGATCCTTTCCCCCCAAAACACAGGTACCATGATGTCCATGTCAGACTGGGGCTCCTGTTGGTGTGGAAAGCTCTGCTAGAGAGATGCACTGCACAAACATTGAGTGTGTTCCATTTCCAGGCATTTTCCATGCAGGACCTTTCATGTCAGGCCACACACATCATTCCCTCTACCTACTGAGGATATCCCAAGGGGAGGGTTTAGTTCTCATGCAGTGCCTCACTCTCTGGGGTCCGAAGCCAGCTAAGTAGGCGGTGGTGCATTTAGAGCTGTGTGTTCCCATATCCACTTGTGTGGGATCAGACATTTGGCCTGGCACACAGGTTGGTGGAGACAGGAAGATTAAACCAAGCTCCAGTTGATACCCACGAAAACCAACATGTGAAACAGAGAAAGCATGCTGGTTCCAAAAGAGGCAAAATAATCCAGGAATAGTCATGATGGCATCCTCAAAAACGTCTTTAAGATTTCCTGGATGAGAAGAGGTTTGTGGTGATTCACTTTGGTGTCAGAAGAAGCAGCTAGCAAGAGAAAGGACCTTGTCCCCTGGTCACCTCAAGCCCCATGAGTTTGCTACCTCCCTCCAGTCTGCACATCCAAAGTAAGAAAAACAAGGCAGCCAAAACAGAGGGGACTTGAAAGGTAGCAGGGATATAAAAGCAAAAATAAATGACCCATAAATCACCAATTCCCAACCCCATATTAAGAAAATAGGGACGGTTGCACAGAAGACACCCTCAAGAAGGGACTGGATGGCAAAAGAAAAGGAATTCAGCCTTCAAGTGCCAAATAAATTAAAAAGACTAATAAAACTGCCACTCTCTAATGAGCGGCAAGACTGGCTCCCAGCTTGTCTCAGCTGAAGCCAGGTTGCCTCGGGGAAGTCTGGTGGATCTTTTGAGCACAAAGGCACCCAACTGACCCAGCAAATGTCCAGACATGGTGGTGGCACAGGCCCGTCCTCCTCGGGGATGGCAGCACAGCTGCCTCTCCGCAGAGGTCATTTGGGATCCTCATCTGGCAGCACAGGGTAGTCCAAGACTAGGTTTCTCCTCACCCAAAGTTAAGCTGAACTTGTTCTAGTAGCTGTACCCAGGAGAGGCATCTCTGGCACAAACCACTTTCTCACCTCTCCAGAAAACAGGACTTTAAGAGTTTAAATTCCGCTTCCTGCCCTCAGCTGTTCCCATCTTAGCAATGACGGTCCCAGAGACTGTGAGATGTGGCAGCATCTCCCAAAACAGAACAATACACATACCTGTATTTCTGAAATATACTTTTTTTTCTTTAAGAAATATCCCTTCTCTTGAAGATTCACTGATGCCATTTCAACACAGCTCTTCATAGAATGTAAAATAGGGCAAAGACTGGGAACATGATTATTATAAACTTTAAAAAAATGTTTGTTTCTGGCTTCCCCCTCTCCCTTTTATTTTGTTTTTTTTTTTATTTTTTTTTGTGTTAATCAGCATCTTTCTTTCAATTTTTCATTATTTCGTAGCCACTGAACAGTTTGGATCACACACAGCTTGGGTAGGGAGATAGGAAGTGATTTGGCAAACATGACATTCCATAAAGGTGACTTTTTTCTGCTCTGAGTTTTCAGTTTGAGCAAATCTCTTGGGAAAAATTACAGCCCCCAACTGTCCCATAATGCTACAAAACCCAGGCAACAAACTTCCACTAGAAACCTCAATATATTTATTATTTCCCCTGTTCTTTGGGACCGCCTTCTGCTGTGCACTGTGTGATGTGGAGCAGACAGAGGGTCCCTGAGAGCTCATAACCCCTGCAGAAGAGCGGGCACAGGTGTGTTAGTGCTTCACACTTGTTCCTGCTCCGTGTGAGACTCACGAGCACAACTCAGGCCTGTGGAATTTCACAGCAGTGGGATGTTGCCGTACCAGGACTGCAGGCTCCCAGCTCTGCCAAGACACAATAAAAAAGAGCTGTTTCATGGTGGAGGAATATGAGGAGCACATGTTTGGTCAAGCTGGTGGGCAACGTTGTTCCTTCACCTCCCAAGGCTGGCTGGGCTCTGGTATGCCCATAAAAACAGCCCCCACTTCCTCCCCTTGCTGCGGGGGCAACAGAAAACCTTCATTTCATCCCGTGCAATTAAAACAAACGGTTGCCACATGTAAATATTTGCGTTGTTACCCATCTCGCTTCTTCCGCGGGGCTCCTAAAAACAAACAGCAGAATGCAGCCCTGGCCATTGTAGGAGGGCCTGGGATGTGCTGCAGTCTGAGTGTCCTCTGTGCCTGCAGCAGCAGCCAAACCAGCAGGGCCAGGAGGGCAAGGGCAGCCTGAGATGGGACAGTTCACAGAGTCACAGAATATGAGAGTTGGAAGAGACCCACAAGGATCATCCAGTCCAACCCTTAGCCCTGCAGAGGACCATCCCCTACAGTCACACCCTGTGCCCCAGAGGATCACCCAAACTCTCCTTGAGCTCTGCCAGCCTTGGTGCTGTGCCCTCTGCCCTGTTCAGTGCCCAACCACCCCCTGGGGGAACGACCTTTTCCAGAGATCCAACCTAAACTTCCCTTGACACAACTCCAGGCTGTTCCCTTAGTCCTGTCCCTTGTTCCCACAGAGCACAGATCAGTGCCTGCCCCTCTTCTTCCTCTCTTGAGGAAGTTGTAACAGCAATGAGGTGTCCCCTCAGTCTTGGAGATTTTTGGAAGAACACAGTGCTCATGGTGTGGTGCTGAACCTGCCCTTAGAGGTGTCTCTCTGAGAAGACCCTCTCCTTGCAGCCTCCCCAGCTTTCTTGGGGTTCCACTGAGTGTGACATTGAGGGGACCATCACACGTGTCCATGTGGAAATTCATGTTCCAGAGGTGGAAAACCCGTATCTGATCTCTGAGCCATCCTCCCCAGGGATGTAGCCAGAGCTCTGGTCCTCAACACGTTTCTACCACCAGCAGTTGTGAACTCTGATGATCCCTGTGGCTCCCTTCCAGCTCAGGATATTCTGTAATTCCCTATAAGGATCCTCAGCCAAAGATAAATCCCTCATCCCTGATGAGCATCAAAGTGTTTTAACGCTCATCCACGCAGCTTGGACCCACAGGATTGGGTCCAGAGAGAGGAGCAACAAGGCTAAAGACACTCCTGGATGTGTGTGCCTGTAACGTGTGGGACACCTCTGGATGAGCTTTATTTCAGCCCAGCACAAACATTACAAACTCAGGTCTTTACCGTGCTTGTCTCCAGGGTTCTGCCTTTTGGCATTTAGGAGCGAGGTGGATAATTATACAGGATTTTTTCCTCCCCTGGGAAAAGACACGGAACCTGGATCATTTCTGGCTTTCCTTGGTGTCTGTCCAAGCAGAAGTTAAAGCTCTCAGAGCAATTTCTAAAGCTCCCCTTTAGATAACACGGCAGCTGGGTTTCAAGGTTATTCTCAAGGGTGTAATAGCAGTATTTCTTCTTTAATGCAAGCCCGTGATCTGATGCACAGTTTCAAGAAGCTTTAGGACAACTTTAAAACTAGAAAGTGTTTTGTAAAAAAAAAAAAAAAAGAAAAAGAAAAAAAATCCAAACCACCCTGTTAATTCCAGTCTGCTTTCTTTGTGCTGTTTTGAATAAGTTAGAAAGCAAACTGGGAAAATTTAATTTACACCAGGGGGAAAAAAACAGAAAAGAATACTGCTATTCAAGAGAAAAAGAAAGTCTACACTGATACTGTTCCACTTCAACAATTATTTGTAGCATATCCCATATATATGTATGGGGTATATATACACATTTATATATATAAATGTTTTTCCCCTCGGGGCTTTCCTTTTAAAGATTTTTGCCTTTTCACATGTGAACTGTAAACAGACTGACAGATGGAATTCTTTTGTATAAACTGTTTCAGATACACTATTCTTCCATGCCTATGTCAGTTGTTTACAGTATCAAAAAGCCACAGATACGCCTAAAAGTAAGGAAAGTTGGAATTTCTGCCAAACATTTGGATACCATCCATCCTCAGAGGCTGTACCCTCGCTGCACCGGGTGGTGCTGAGGAACTTCTCACTCAGAGGCATCTCCACAAGATGTGTGTCAGCCGGAGGCTGGGGATCTTCAAAGAAAGGGCTGGGGAGGGAAAAGAGGGGCAGTTTTGCAGACTGGAGGCCCCCAGATTTGGTACTGCCAGTGTCTACACTTGCTAATGAGCGTCTAATAGACTGGTGGCTGCTGGGCTGGTGGTGGGAACATCTGGAGCTCTCCACGTGGGTGGTGCATGGTCCCCATGGCTCTTTTCTTTTTCTTATTTTGTTTTCTAATGTGTTTTCCCTCCTTGTTTTCCTGCCCTAAATGCCAGGCGAGGAGTCTAACAGGAATAACCATCTTGTACTGTTACTCAGGGTTCTCCATGACTGAGACTCCTGGTGTGTGAGTCTTTATCAGCCTAGTTTGGGGCCTTTGAGGTGTGCAAAACCCCACAGCCTGTGAACAGAGTCATCTCAAGGAGTCTTCTTCTAGGGAGAGCTTGTTGATTCAAGCTGTCTCAGCCGGCAAACCTCTCAGGAACAGCTGTCCTGGGTGACCCCCAACCTCATGGAAAAGCCATGCAGGCCAGACTTTTATCTTCTTTGTGGCCCTTATCCTGAGAAAAGCTTCACCTCTGTGGTCTTCAGTCATTGAAAACACCTCCAAATCCTTTGTGCCACTTATTCTTCTCTCCAAACCATGCCATGGGTTTACAGGGAAGAAGGGAAATGGTCACACATCTCCATCACCCCCACAAGCACGGACTGTCGTGCACCAAAGTTAAACACCACCTTTGGTGGCTTGTGGCTCACAAAGGGTGGAAGATCCTCCAGGTCCGGATTCCACCTCTGCTCTAAGGATCCACAGGTGGATGTGGGAATATTCCCTGTGTGAGTAGGGAAATGCCTGAGAGGAGAGAGAGGCATGGAAAGAGTCACCGTGGCAGTGAAGTATCCATCAGGAAGACCACTGTGCCTGCAGGTCTGAGGGATTGGGAGAGCCTGAAAAGTCCAGTTGGCTTTCAGATGAAAAATCGTCCCGAAACATAATAAAAAAGGGGCCCCATGACACAGAGAAAGGTTCTGTGAGGTTTTGAGTTTAGGGAGACTAGAAAAAAGGGCCTCTGAATGCCAACCAGCGTGTATAACTTGTCCCCATAGGGCTCCCCAGGGGTTGTCTCAGGGGCCGACCCCCTTCTTTCCCAGAAAATGTGGTTTGGCAAAGATTTGGGGTTTGTTTACCAGGGCATTTATTCATCCAAATTTGGAACTCAAAAAGGTACAGGCAAGAAAAGCTTTAAAATAAAAATCTTCATTAAAAAAGCAACAAACAAACCAAAGAAAACAACTTCCAACTGGCCAACACATCCCACTCCCCTGTTTGCCATCAGAAGTTGTTCTTCATGAAGGCAAGCCCATGACCTCCACTGGATCAGTCAGGAATTTGTCTGCACAAACACCAGGAATGCTCTGACTGGGGAGTTTGGATACAGCTCTGGCCTCTCCTGGCTGGAGCACCCAGACTGTCTGCCCAGATGTGGCAGGATGAAGAGCTTGGTCTGCTTGGGCAACCAGGAAACCCACCTTCAACATTTACTGCCCAAGTCCAACATCTTCTGGAAGCTACTTCTTTGTGCAACCATATTCATGCACGGTCACATTTCCACATTTATAATGGGAATAATACATTGCAATATCAGAAATACGGTGGCAGGCAGAAAGGATGGGATCAAGAAATGCATGGAAAATTCAAGAACAGGCATAAGAACTTGCTCTTTAGGTCTCCATCCTACAAGAAACCAAGTCTCTCCACCCTTCCTCCAATCCTCTGTACCACAAATGCTTCAGCACTGGCTCATCCATTGCAAAGTCTGGATCTATCCTCCTTTTCCAGTCAAATTTTCAGCTGGGAGTCCATCAGACCTGTGTCAAAGACTTTCCACTGTGGACTGTAAGCAGGATGGTCAGATGCATCCAGGAGCATTCCTAGGTCACAGTTGTGCTGTCTTGTGAGAGAAGCTGGACAGGGCTGACTGCGAAGAGATGAACTCAGGGGATAGGAGGGAGCAAAGGAAGCTCCATAAGCAGATGGGGGAGGTAAATTAAATGCATCTGTGCTTTGCTGGAGTATGAAGGAGTGACAGGACCATGCTAAGATCAGACTGGACTCTAGAGTTGAGCAAGAACCTTGTGGGTTGTCCCTTAAACAGAACCTGACATGAGCCCAGTCTGGCACAAGTTGCCCAGAGAAGCTGTGGCTGTCCCATCCCTGGAAGTGTCCAAGGCCAGGTTGGATGGGGTGGAAGGTGTCCCTGCCCTTGGCAGGGGATCTGGAACAAGATGATCTTTAAGGTCCATCCCAACCCAAACCATTCTGTGATTCTATGACTGATTAAACTGTTTCTTTGCAATGCCCTGCAGAGTGTTTGAACCTTTTGCACCTGCCATTTGTAGGTGGCCAGATCCTCTGTCCCTCTTCCTCTGCTCACTGCTGGTGCTGCTGTGAAAATCAGGCACATCCCAGCACCTTCCCAAAACACAGCTCAGAGTGAGGGACCTGGGGGCTACACAGCAGGCACTGCAGGAAGGATGAGGGCATTGCAGAAATCCCAGTTGTACAAACAACCTCTTTGGAAATTGTGGCTCTGAGATGGAGAACACCAACATGAGGGGATGTGTGACTTTGCTGTCTCTCTCTCTATGACACAGGCAGCTCTCAGCTACTTGTCCAGGCAAGCACAGGCTCCTGTGGCTCCAGGGGAATAGGGCAGTTCTCCTCTGAGCTTGGGCTGGAGCTGCTGTTCCTGAGGTCTGTGTAGCCATGGTGAGCTCTGTGGTCATGTAAACATTACACAACCACGAGCCCCCGCTGTCTGAGGGCAGCGGAGGCACCACCGGACTCCTCCTCTTTGGACTGCTCTTCCTGGGGGAGTGCAGCACTCTGTGAAGTCATGACAGCAAGCTCCAGAGATGCTGGTGAGCCCATGGCATGCTCTGAATCACACTCACATTGCTGAGAGGATGGCTCACGCTTTTGGGAATGTGCCCTGACCTCCTCTGGTGACACTCTGGCTTCCTGAGGATGGAGACATGGAACAAACTGATGCCCAGCCTTCAGTTCCACTTGGGGGACTTTCCAACACTGGGTGATTAACAAGGTCCTGAGTACTTGCAAATGGAGTGGACAGACCTCCTGGAGGTGTGGTGAGGACAAGGTGATGGTGTGGGCAGCACATCCTGGGAGAAATGGGGCAGGAAGCAGGAGGAGAGAGCACACTGGATCACCCCCATCACTTCTGAAGGTCTACCTCTTGGACACAACAGGACCATCTCCAGCACAAATCTCCTTGGTGTCCTCCTTGCCTCAGAGGCAATGTGGTTTGCAGGTAAGACCGCAGCCTTGTCTGTGACGGGGAAAAACCTATGGACATGTTATTTTCTACAGAAAAACCACCTCTTCTGCTTGGAAAAAGGTAGAATCCTGTCCTGTAGCTGAATTTAAGACAGATCAGCTGATGGTCCCTCAAGTTTTTGCCACCTTCAAGTACCGAGTTATTAATTTTCACACAGTGGTTTTCTTTGGAATTTCAGTCTTAAAACACAGGAAGAAAAAATTGTGCATGGGCAGCTTTAGCCCCTTCCAAGGAGATGCTGGCTGCTCTGGTGGGAAGTTCTCAGACAAACTGATGGGAGGCAAACAAGGTGAAAGCAACTGGATTTGTCTGCCTTCATCCCCGGCAGCTCCTGGGAGGAGAGGGGAAGCTGCAGTAGAGCCACGGCCAGCAGGGTGGAGATGGGCAGGGCCACCACGTTGAAGGACAGAGCCTTTCCACGAGCTGGAATTGGACCTTCCTGAGCCTTCTGGACCCAGCACAGCTCTGCAGATGGTTGAACAAATGCAAAACACCCTGTGGGACCCAGCCAGTGGGAGCTGGGAGTGCTCTTTGTGAAACAGGAGTACGACCAGCAGACCTTTTACTGCCTATTGGAAACAGATTTTGTGTTGACACACAAGCGCAGAAGCGATTCCTCTGGAATGAGAGCCCTGACCAAGGCTGGGCGACAGAAAAGGGTTTCCAGAGAGTTGTGGGGAGGAAGGAAATCCGCCCGTGGGACAGACAACATTGTCTTTTGTTTGACTTTGTAACGCTGATTGTTGAATGCTTTTTGATTTCACAAGAATTTCTGGGGTTTGTAAACTTTCTTCAGAGATTTTTCTGGGAAAAATGGGAACCATGCTCAGGGTTCTCCTTTTCCAAACAAACCACTCAACATTTTCATTCAAATAAAAATTTTCCACGGATAGTAAAGCGTATTTCTCAACCCACGTCACAAGCATGGCAGGCACTGCATTATGATCTAGATAGAATTTGTGTTTCAGTAGCAGGAACTCAGGTCAGAGCCCCCTTCTGATGGACCTTGTGTAGCAATAGATGGCCTTGCTCTGAGGACTTCACAGTCAGAAGAGAAAAGACAAAAGGCAAGAGAGAAGAGAAAAACAGGCTTTAACAGATGGGCACTGAGGTGGCAACACATGCAGTGGTTCATTTGACGTCAGGATCATAGGAAAGCTAAGCCAAAAAGAGGGACTGAATCCATCCCTCTTGGAAGGCTCAGCACATATCTTTAACCACAGCCCATCCTTTCCCTCCGGTGCTATTGACTCTTGGTTGAGCCTTTGCTCTTCACTATGGGATGGCATTTGGTGCAGAACTATTTATTTGCTGAGGATCAGACCCCTTATTGGAGTGGTTTTTGGCTGATTTCATCATGTTCATCACCTGGCACATGGGTGTAATACATGATGCTTTCTTGTTCCCATCGTTCCCTCCTGGAGAGACCCAGAGTCCTGGTGAAGCTTTGCTCTCTGTCATTTGGTGTAGGAAATGCTAGCAGAGATCTGAGGCTTGGCCACTGGTACAGTAATAATAATAGTATTAATAGTAATAATAATAGCAACAACAACAAAACCAGATGTGGATCTCAGTGGTTTTCACTGGCACCTGCATCCAGAATTGGAGGGATCCTGCAGTGGATCAGAGCACCCATGGCAGTGTCATCTCTGCAGAGACAGAAGGAGAACAAGGAGTTTATCCATCACTTGGTAACACAGGAAGACACTTGGGCTTGGTTTCATCCCACCTGGCAGGCTGGTGGAACATTCTTTTGACCATAATGGAAAGCATGTACAACACATGACCAAAATCTGGAGATTTACACTCGCTTTGCTTCCTGTGGCAGCACAAATCATGGGATGGCCCAGGCAGCTGACCCTCTTCTTTGTTCTCCTGTGTTTCTTGCAGCTGAGGGACAAGTTTCAAAGGTCAAATGCGTGGTGTGGTGATGGGGACAAGCCACTTGCTGTGACCCCAGGAGCAGCAGATGCTTCTGGGAGGGAAGGGCTTGGGAAGCACGGTGGTGATGGGGCACGTTGCCGAGCTCTGCTGGGCCTGGCGTGCAGAGAGGGCTGGGATTAGGGCTGGAACTCACAGCATTTGGGCCATTGTGCAATGCCGGGCAGCTGGAGGGTTTCACTTTTCAGAGAGGAAAAGAAAATGTGAAAAACTAGAACCAGAAAACTCTTTTCTTCCCTCTTTTCTTTTTTTGGACCTATCCAGAGCTTTCCACAATGCTAGTGATTTAAACCAGGCCTGGAATATGAATGCAACTCTAATATTTCTACCTTACTCAGTTACATTGATGAGTCAAGGACCTGGCTGGGGCTGAAATGCAGCAATGTCTCTGTACAGGCTATGGCTGAAATCTGCCCTTGCAAAGATACCTTGTCAGCCAGGGCTGGATCCAGGATGTTAATAATGTTCTGTCCTTCTGGCTAATTCTGCGAGCATGGGAAAGAGAATATGAATTTAATTTAAAATCTAGACATGCCTTCAGCCCTGGGACAGAGAATACAAAGCTAATTCCACCAAAGGGCGGAGGGAGACATAAGTGGGCACATCCTGATCTCTGCATCCAGGCTAAGTCTGGCCTTGGAGCTGATTTCTTGGGACATTGAAGCCGAGAGGTGTAAGAAAGCACTGCCATTTTTAAGGGAGGTTACATCCTGGCACTGAGGGGCTGAGAAGGGGAACAGGTGTCTGGGGTGCAGGTGGAGCATCTTGAGTGCGGGCATCCCTCCCTGTCTGGAATCGGAGGCAGCAGCAGGGAGAGCTGCTGGTGTCTCTGCACAGTTATGAGAAGATAAATGTGTCCTCTACCTAAGCAGGGAGCAGAGGAGACCCACAGCCAAACAACTGCCCGGTGCTGGGAGCAGGCACTGGGCTTTGCTCCCTGCAGCCCAACCAGAAACCCTCAAAACGGCCTCTTCTCCCTTTTCATCCCTGTTCCACATCTTCAGCCTTCTTACAGACTCCCCTCCTCCATCCCCCACGCCAAATAAATCTCCTTAGAGTTTAAATAAATGCCGTAGTGTCCTAAAAGTCTTGCAGCCTTGTAGAGAGGGGCCGGGGGGGGGGNACAAGAAAAGGTATTAAACCTGAAAGAGAAATAGTAGATGTGCATCTTCTTCCCTTTGGTCTCTCTGAAGGCTATTAAGTGATGCAGGGTGACTGTGGACAGGTACATGCAAATAATAGGATCAAGGCAGCAGTACAAAGGTTTGTCTCCCAATCTTAATGCAGGTGTGGGAGACACAAACCAGGTGGCTAAAAGGCTCCTTTGTTTGAAGCTGTCAGGAGGAGAAGCTGATAATCTCATGCCTCATCCCTAAACTCTCTTTCAGCCGTGTCAAGGCATCTCCTCACATCAGGAAGTCTGCAATGACATGGCTATGTGCTAAGCTCAGTTAATGTGGTCCGAGGTTTAAACACTTCAGGTTGAAAGTGGATAATTGGTGGTAGTGGATTTTAAAAGCTCACACAGGTGCCTTTGAAAAGAGGTCAGGAGTCAAGTGCATCTCTCCTATGAGAAATGGAGAGCCTTTCCTAAGGAGATCAAAATTCTTCCACAGAGAGCCCCAGGGCCTTGTAGGAACTGTTATTAATTTAGTTCTGTATGTTCCAAATAATGGGAAAACGATACCACATGTGTGCAGGCCGAGGAAACAGGGCACGTTCTCTCCGGGTAGATAAGCTTTCACCTGGCACTGCTGCATCGTTAATTAACTAATCCCCTCTCAGCCCAGGCAGGAGCAGCACAGGAGCTGGGAGCTCTCACTGGGTGCCAGTGGAGGGTGGGCACAGCATGGCTTCAGCTCAGGTGCTTGAGGGTGAGCACAGAACCCCAGAAAGCATCCCACCGGGGGATGGTTGAGGAGCTGGGACATCCCTCACTCGTGTTTTCCATGGAATTTGGGCACCCAGGGTGCACCCTTGCTCCCATGGGTCGCTGCAGAGCGAACCCCACAATTACCCAAGCAAAGCACACCTTTAAAAGACAACTGCCCTCCCCTTGGCGCTGTGTTATTTTCCCAAATGGGGCTTAATGAGCTCAAAGCTGCAGGAAATTAACATCCAATTATTTCCTTACAGTGGGGGTTTTTTGGAAGCAAACCTGCCTGAACACGCAGCACATGAAAGTGTCTCTTGCCCCCGGCAGATCAGGTTGCAAAGGCCCCACACTCACACCAAGCTCTCCCCAGCACAGCCCTGCACCTGCCCAGAGCTGGGGGGAGTTGAACAGAGAGCTGAAAACCAGCATCTTTATTGATCACATTTGCATTAGAAATGCAGTTTGGCCTGTGCCTGTGAGTGGGGACTCCTGTTAGATCCTAACTGCACTGCCACGCTTCACCTGTGCCAGCAGCTCCTTTGGTCTGAAAACCATATTCTTTGCCATTTTGGTTTGTGCAGCCCAAATTTCCTCCTTGAAAATACTCAGATGAATTTACTGATAAATTTGAATGGCATGATAAAGCATTTTTAGCCATCCAGTCCTGCTGGCTGGGTGCTTTGTGAGCAGGTACTCATTTAGCCATCAAAGGTGTTCAAATAAAATAGCTGTTCCCACCTGTCCTCCCTGGGGTTTTCTCTTTTTATGGCTTGGGACAATTTGGGAAAGATTACCACTGGTAAAACCTGCTATGCATTTGTTATTATTGTTAATTGGTATAAATTTGTTTGCATGACAACAGCAAGTCAGACCCAAAGCAAAAAACACGGTCCCTTCTCCAGAAGCTTTAAATTACCACAACTCCCATCCACTGAATGGTGGCTCAGAGCTCACCTATTTCATTTCAATTTTACACAGCATAGTTTGAAAATATTGGAGGGAAAAAATCCCAGATGAAGCCTTTACCTTTGCAGAATGGGAATTATGGAAGCAATTCTTTTTGATGTAGTGTCTTACCTGAGAAGCAATGAAACTAATGCTCTAACAGAATGGTTTGGGTTGGTAGAGACCTTAAAGATCATCTTGTTCCAACCCCCTGCCATAGGCAGGGACACCTCCCACCAGCCCAGGTTGCTCCAAGCCCCGTCCAACCTGGCCTTGGACACTCCCAGGGATCCAGGGGCAGCCACAGCTTCTCTGCCCAACCTGTGCCAGGGTCTGCCCACCCTCCCAGCCAGGAATCCCTTCCCAATATCCCATCTAACCCTGCCCTCTGGGAGTGGGAAGCCAATCCCCCTTGTACTGTCACTCCAGGCCTTGTCCAAAGTCCAGCCCCAGCTCTCTCTTAACAAAAGTTTCACTTTTGACAAAATGATCTTTCCTGAAAGGAACAAATACCTTATTCAAAGACATTTCCCAAGCTCTGGTTGTAAGGAAGTTAAGAACAGCACTTTCCCTTTTTTTATTAATATTGTTTGTTGGTGAAATGGCTTAATGGCTGCAGGGTCAGTTGACAGATAGGAGGTAACATTGTTCTTCTCCTCCAGCGAATGTAGTGTTTGGCATGACTTCAAAATAACCCTATTGTTTGTCATCTTCTCAAAATACACTATAAAACCCCTGTTAAAAGGAAAGATAACGTTTTCTAAGCATAAGTCAAGTGCTGGGTTGCCTTTTTTTAAAGCTGCTTGATGAGAATTAATGGTGTTGGATCTCCTGTTTTAAACACATTTGGCCAGGTTTTCTGGAGGCACCTCATTTATCTTGAGGCTCTTTCATCTATTATCTAACTGTGAGCTTGTTCGTAGCTCATCAGCCATCCTCGTTTTGACAGGGGGCCTTGTGATGAGTAGCCAACAGCGCGGAGTGTCGGGGCTGTGCGTGTCTCTGGCAGGAAGGTGATGGGAAAAGTTTAACCTTCTGCCACTCCTCCCAGCACTCACCAAACCCAAAAATAGAGTCTTAGATCATCGTGTGTCCTGCGAAGCCCTTCAACGTGGTTCTTGCATCCCAGAGTCAAAGCAGATCTTTGCTGGAGGAGCAAACTGCATCCTCGGTCCCCTGAGAGAGGTGGGGATGTTTGGGGGACATCCTCATGTTGAGGAGAATTGCTTTGGCCAAGGCACAGGCAGTGTCCATGGAGCGCCAGCAAAGACAAAAAAGCAGCACAAGTGTTGAAAAAAAAATAACCTTATCTAATAAGGGTGGGAAATAAAGAGCTTATGTAAAAGAGCAAATTTTCCACAGTCCAGACCCAAGCTGGAATTATCTGGTACATGACTCAGGACCATCACAGATGTGTAGATTTTGGGCGTGAGCTCCGAACCCATTCTGGAATGAGCCAGAGAAGTTTTGCACAATAAGGACGTCGCCTTCCTTTTTTCTGCTGTCAGCATCGATGTACGCGAGCGCTCGGAGCGGCAGCTCCGGAGCTGCTGGAAAGTTTGTCACCATAACACTGGCTGTTTATGCTTTGTGTGGATGAAAGAACAGCTTTCTTCAATTAGGCTTTGTGCTTCAGCTGGCAGGCGGGTGCCGATTGTCTGGAGCTCCACCTCTCCGCGCGGTTTGTGCCGGGGAGCCGGTGGGTGCCACGCCGATGGTCAGTTGTGCTCGTGATGGGCAGAGCGGGACACATCCAGCTGGCAACAGTGGATCCAGTTGTATTGACTGCTTTGGCCTGCTGGAACTCCCAAATCATGGAATCACAGAACAGTTTGGGTTGGAAGGCATGTTTAAAGACTATCTCATTCCAGCCCCCATCATGAGCAGGGATTTCTTCCACTAGATCAGGTTGTTCCAAGCCCCATCCAACCTGACATTAAATGGGGCATCCACCAGCTCTCTGGGGAACCTGTGCCAGAGCCTCACCACCCTCATCACAAAAAATGTCTTCCTTTTACCTCTTCTGTATCAATCCTTTTTCAATTTAAAACCATCACCCCTTGTTCTATCCTTTCTTGATGCTTTCCCTCTTTAGTCCCTGCTGCTCCATCCACCTGCAAGCAGCTGACACACCATGGAGAATCCCGCTGCTTCCTAACAAAGAGTTCAACTTCATTTTAAAGCCCGTGCTGGGGTAGGGCCAGCAGACTCTTTCCATTGCCTCCAGCAAGTTTGGAGCAAGTTGCCTGGATACCTGGCTGTGCAACAGAGCCCATGTGAGCGGCCCATGGATGTCTCTTTAATAAGAAACAGGGCATGGGGAGGGAACTGCCCTGATATCGCTGTGGGTTTATAAGACACTGATTGCACCGTGTCAGGCAGCTCTGCAGACTGAGGGAATTTGGAGGGGGTTTGTGGCTCTTACCGGAAGCTGAGAGCAAAGCCGTGGCAAAAAGTCAAAATGCAACACCCATGGCAGCCCTTCACAGGGAAAACTTACTTATAAAACAGGATCTAGAGAATTCTGGGGGTTTGCCTTGGAACTCCTTTAGAGTGAAATGTGTTTTCTGGGTCAAGCCATGAGAGAGAAAAAATTATGCAGAGACTCCGTGATGAATGGATGAATGAATGAATGATGATTCATAACAATTAAAACCAAAAGTACATCTTTATGCCCAGGCAGGTGCACATACCACGCCAGTAGCTCTGTTATTTGTCATCTCTCCTTAATCACCCTACAAAAGTAGGGATCCCAGAGGATGGGGTTACCTGTCCTACCTCCTGCCAGGGGTCTGAGACCTCCAGAGACACGCTGTGGCCTTGGGCTGTCACACAGCTCATCATCCTCTGCAGAAGCCAAAGATGCTCATTCATGGTGGCTGTTTGCACATGCCAGAGACTCATCCATGGAGAAGGGATGAATACCCAAGGAAATGTCACTGTGTGAGTGTTCTGGTCTTCCAGGCCAGACTCCCACATGGCCCTGCTCCATTCCGCCAGCACATGCTGTCTGGGACCACAGAGCTGGGGTGGTGCAGCATCACCTGCTGCACTCACAGCCTCCAACATTAGGATTAAAACCCAGCCCAAGATACATCTTCAGGGGGCATGGTGGGGACTGTGCCCAAACTCAGCTGCCCAGGGGGGCATATCCTCAGCCAGATGCACGTATCAAACCTGAGCTGAGAGCCCATGGAAAGAGGCATTAGGAAAAGCAAGGAGAAATAAGAGAGAAAGCCTCACATGGGGGAAATGCCATAATTAGAGAGAAACTAGGCTTTTATTTTTCTTTTCTGTACATTTTCTGTGCTGCCCCTCTTAGCAGGACCCTACTGAGATCAGACGAGGAGGAGCAGTGAGTGGTGTTGGTGCGTGAGGAGGCAGCAAAATCATGGCTCAGAAGGGAGCACTGCTAATTCATGGCACTTGGAGGTTAATTGCAAATCATTTCCCTTGGAATAAACACAAGCAACAATCCTGCAGGACCCTTCTCAGCCTCAGAAATTCATGCTCTGAATTCAGACTCTGATTATTTAATTATTTTCTTTCAGAGTCGAAATATTTCTTAATAATAATCAAGGCAGAAACAATGGCCCATTCAGGAGTGCTCTCTGCTCTCTCTCTTGTCCCGGGTCCAAATGGGCATTGCTACTGAGAGCTGCACTAACCCAAGGCTTGGCAGAGCCAGGTGCAACATCCTTCTCTCCTGGGGATTTCCAGTCTATCCCTGAGCCAGGTAATTGGGCAGCTAAATCCCTTTAAAAGTCTGGGCCTTTTCCTCAGCCCCTTCACTGTAATTCCTCTTCTCACAGGTGGGTTGTGAGATTAAACACATGAAAGACTCGGAGGCACCGTGATGAGACCCATCTGACAGAGAGATCAGGAGTGGAGGGCAGCCGAGCCAGAAAATGCCTTAGATTTTTCTATCCGACAGCAGGATGGCCTTGTGGATAATTGATTTCCCCCTCGGAAGGCTTGAAGTATATTTTTAGGGTATGCAAACATTTTTATTTTCATTGCCTATTTTTCTTTCCTCCTCAGAAAAAAAAAAGGCTTTTCCTACACACAGGCTGGCCAGCTGCTCTCGAAATTCAAGGAAAAAAACCTCATTAACTTTCCCAAAAGCCTTAATTGTCCCATTTATTTCAAGGCAGTAGGAAAGCCCATCTTTCAGTGGCTCCCTCGCCCTGCTAACAACTCACCGTAATCCTTTTCATAATCCCCAGGAATGCCGATCACTCCGGCCGAGTTTGATTCTCCTCGCTGATGAATTGCAGGGTATTTTATATCCTCTTGTCACAAACCTCTTCTTCTGCCTTTGCTCTTTCAGCAAGGAAAGTCACTTTTATGTTACCCATCAGCAGCTTTTTTTCCCTTAGGTACACAAAAGCAAATGTTCTGGAAGCTCTTTAAAATACCTGAGAAACTGGTAGTAAATGAGTAATTTCCTGTTGTTCTAACCTTTTTTTTTTTTTTTTCCAGCTGGGTAGTTATCTTAGCTCGGTATGTTAAGATAGTGGCACGATCTTCGGTGTTTGTGTGGATAAACATTATCTCAGCTCATTCCTGAGCTGATCAGGCTGATTTTATAAACAGCCTTTCATAGCAGGAAAAAGGGTTGGGTTTTTTCCTTTTTTTTTCCAGGAGTCTCCTGGATGGATGTTTGGCGGATGCTGGCATGGGGGTGGGGGGGAACTACTGTATGTGTGTTTGCATTGCAGTAACTGCAAATCTGTCCGTTTCAATCTTTTTTGAGTTAGCACACTTGGGCAAACTAGGTGGTTTTGGAATGACCTCATCCCAGGATGCCGGCAGAGAACATAGCGGGGTCTGGAATGCAAGCGGGACCTCATTCATAAACCTCCTTACCATTTCTTTACACTCAAAGGCAGGAATAAAGAGGAGCCAAGACAAGCAGGAATGGTGTTCTGGAGTGAACCAAATGGGAAAATATATAGATGCACTTTTATTTTATTGTGTTACTGAATCGAGATACTTTTCACCATCTGGAGGAGGCTTTTGGTAGTAATTCTCTTGGACTGGACTAGAAAGTTTATTAAGCTGATTTCTTTGCTTTGTTTTAAAGTTATTTTTGTGATAACACCTCCATTTTCTACCACCTGCCCTGTTTCTCTGAAAACACACAGCTTGAAAAATGTGTTATAAGCAGGGGTGGTATGAAAACCATAGCTCAGAGGTCTTAACACAATTACAGAAGGTTTTTAATTAAAGCTGTTAAGAAGCAGGGGGAGAAAAGCAATTAATTTTTGCAGTTTTTGTGAACAAAACCACCTGAAGTCTTCATCATCCCGAAATAGGGAGGCAGGTTGTTTGCCAGCTGTGAGCAGTAGGTATGTACACATGAGCTCATCCTGCTGTGCTGGAGCAAGGATGAAATAAATCCAGGCTGCAAAGTCTGGCTGGGACACTCCTGCTCTCTCTCCACCTGGATCCCTGGTGGCCTTGGCCAGAGGTCACCACACAGGACAGTGGCAAATCTGGGGTCCTCAGGCATTTCCCCCATGAGATGCAGTGTGATTGAGGCACATTTGGAGCTTCAGCCAGCTGTGAGCCCCACCATGCTCAGCAAGAGTTTCACTGCTTTTAAGTCCTTCTTGTCAGCTTGGCAGTAAAAATTGGGCTGGATGATTATTGCAGTCACTGGAAGAATTTTCTGTGGTCTAATATAAGTGCAACCAAGGAACTCTGGCATGTGCCTCCAGCAACTTGGATTTCCAAGTGGTCTTACTTTTCAGTGCTGGACACTCCCAGGAGGCACTTGGTTTCCAAGAGAAGATGACAGTGGGTGTATTCAGTCCAACACAGCTGTAGGTACGGTACAAACATGCAATTAGAGACAGTTCCTGCCCTGGAGAGCTTGGAGTCTAAATAGACAAACAGATCATCTCCAGATGGAAGGGGCTTAGGTTGAGTTGGTGGGAGAGCGAGTGAGTGCGTGGCACTTCTGCTGCTGGATGCACACAGATGGTCAAAAGGAAAGGGGAGAGAGAAGTGCCTCAGTTGTTGCATAAAGAGGGGGGAGCTCAGATTTCCTGCAAAAAGCCCGCAGGGGTGGGGTGAATATGTGGCGATTACTGTAGGGCTCGTTGTTGCAAGGGATGGGAAGGGCTGGAGGAGGGAAGAGAGGGGACAAAGAAGCAAGTCCGTTTATAGCAGCTCCCTCTGAAATGCAGAGGGGATGCCAGTACGTGGTGGTGAAGAATGGATGTGATTTAACTTTATTAGACACTTGGGAATTGGCTGTGGAAAGGAGGATTGATGGAGAGGGCATGAGTTTTGGCCGATCTGTGAATGAAGGACGCAGTGGTAAAGAGCTTTGCCACCTCTCACCATCACCAGCAGGGGGAGTGGGACTCATGTCTCGAGACCAGTGGGTGGGTTGCAGGGAGGGAATCACAGACATGCCCATGGAGCAGAAATCAACCAAGGGGAACAACAGGCAGTCATGTCTGGCTCAGAAAGTCCCTGATCCACAAATATGAGGGAGCCGAGTAGATTCTTAGGGGTGGTCGTATAAACCTCATCCCCTTCCCCAGGCCTGTAGAGATTTTTGTCACCTCCATAGACAGGATACTGGATGAGTGGGACCTCTGGCCTGACCCACTGGATCACTCTTGCTCCTGTCATTTGCTCTGCCTTGGTCACCTCAGCCTCTTTTTGAGGGAAGGCAGTGAAGAAACCACCAGTTGCCTGGGAAAACTCCTGAGTATTTATTCCACACCACAAACACTGTAGGTGGCTGTGAGGTTTGGGAGGATGTAGATGGGAAGGATTTGTAGGGAAGCACTGAATTTCCAGTGGCCAGAACAATAAAGAATAATAAGAGAGAGGCACCTCTCCAAGTAGATGTAGGGCTTTGCTGGAGTGGGACAAGGAGCAAAGCATCTCCCAGCCATCCAATGCCACATGGCTCTGTCCTAATTCCAGTTCACCACCAAACATGGGAAAACTACAGTATTTGACTTGGCAAGAAGTGAGCTGATTTAACTGGTATAGCAGAGATGTGGTTGGGCTGTATAAATCAATGGGCCACAAACTGCACAGGAAATTTGGGTCTAGGGTTGAGGGAGGTGGGAAGATGAAGGAATTAAACCTGATACCATTTAAATATTGCTTCAGGGTAGAGATGACCTTGCTGTAATTCTTCTTGGGTTTCAAATTCCTTATAAAAAGTGCAGGAATATATGGCAAGTCACCCTTTCCCAGCAAATATCTGGTGACACAAAAAGCAGGTTTGGAGCAGGCAGGATGAAAGACATGGAGTAATCACAGTTCTTTGCATCCGAAGAAAATTACACTGAGGTGGGATTATTTGGATATGATGAATTCATCTAGCCAGTCACCTGCCCTTTAGCTGGGCTGAATTTCTGGTAGAAACACTAATTGGTTGAGAGTTCTTACAATCTGCAGCTGAAGTGAGATTCATCAACACCTTCACCTGACAAAGTAACTGGCTCAACTCCTATTCCATGTGCAGGTACATGTAGGGTGAGTGCTCTGGGAGCACTTGGTCTGTACCAACAAAATTTTGGGCTTCTGGAGCTTTTCCTATTACTAAAGCTGGACTCACTGCCCTCAGACTTGGGTAAGTTGAATATTTTAGGCTAAGAAGGAATAATTATGATCAACTAAGTCAGAAAGCAGAGGTTGTAAAAACCAGTAAGGACAGAACAAAGGTGTAAAATGCCTCCTTTGAAAAGACAATCAGTGTCATTCAAAAACTCTGCATAGCTGAAAATATATCACTCTAGGAAAATGGAAAAGATACACTCCTTGGTTTTGGTTAGAAACTTGTTTAGTTGCATTTTCTAGCTAATGGATTTTATTTTTTATCTGTTTGTTTCCTTGTTTGCTTCTCTTCTGGTGTATTCAACTTTCCATCTAGCCCATAAACCTGTTCTGCCTGGTCTAGATTGAATATCCCACTGCCTTGTGATTTGATTAAGTTGTGCTAATTCTCATCAGATGATTTGAACCAACCTGATCCAACTTCCTCAGATACCTTGGCAGTTGCAAACTGATCTCTGCCTACTTGCAACTGCCTGGGATCACTTCTGATAATTCAGATCATCTGTGAAGCCTTTAGGGACCTATCCAAGTTCTGCTAAACCAGCATAAAGGTTTGCCCTGATCTAACAGGCTTTGGACCAGCCTCTCCAAAACAGCAGGTTATATATCTGACTGAAGGTAGAAGTTCTGGCCAAGTGCCTACAAAATGCATTGTAATACAAGCTGGGGATAATCAGAAGACAAATTTTGTGTATGTGCAAAGTATTAGTGCCCTTAATGATAAAATGCTCGTGCCTGACATAATTTTTGGAAGAGGCTTGGAAACGGCAGGCCCGAGCTACTTTTCACATGGGAATACCTTGCAGGCAGTAAAAAGCAGATGGAAAAGATCAGCATAAAGGGAATGAAGTGCTCTCCATGCTACAAACCGCAGGATCTGGGGATGTGAGCTACTGCCACTTTGGTATTAACTGTCTGCCCCTAAACAGGTATCCTCACAGCACAGGAAAAACTTCTCCTGTGGGGACAGGCCTTGCTCTGTGGAGCACAATGAGTTGTCAGCTGAAGCCATTTAGGCAGCATGTCTGGGCAGTCTGATGGTCCTCCCTGAGGAGATGCTCTGCTCCCTTTCCTCCCTGGAAACCAGCACAACACCAAGGACCAGAGAGAGGTGTGGCCCAGTCACCTGTGCAGCAGGACACAGCAAAGGCAACCTGGGACCTGGCTGGTGTCCAGGGGAGATCATTCTCCCACCAGCTTTGGCAAGATCATGGGCAGGCACCTGAGCACACGGGGGGAGGAAGAGTTTTGGTCTCCCCAGAGCCTGCTCAGCTCTATCACACCTTCTTGAGCTGCAGGACTGAAGCCACAGAGTGATTCAACCCAGAGAGCATCAGCACAGGAGGAAATTGTGGTGGAACACAGAGAAGGTCTGTTTGCACTGGGGCACTCTGTGGTTTTGGCAGAGCCCTTTGTATCAGCAGCAATGCCTAATCACTAAACAGATGGGCTGAAAAATCACTCTGTGATACAGAATGTTGGGTTATTAAACCAAGGTATAGGATGTTCACTCAGAGTTTTTTCCAGAGGGCTGTCTTGTCTGGGCTCCACTGACCCAGCCAAAGCGTCTGTCTCCTTGTTTCTAAAGTGCAAGTGTGACCATCACAAAATGCTCCAGCCCTCTCCTGCTCCCCAGGAGAAGAGGGCAGAGAGCTGGTAACTGCCTTACCTGTAGTGTCACCCCACACAGATGGGATATTTTGACAGTGGAAGTGGTTCTACCCCAGGGTTTTGCCCATTATTTGATTTTCTTCATGCACCCAACCAGCACAGACATGTTAAACTGACCTGTTCAATGCAGCAGTTTACACTTGGTGGCACTGCAGGTTTCTGTCCTGCCTAATATCATGGCACATTCCAGCAGCTCCAGCTGATTCAAGAGCAAAAGAACTCATTACAAATCTGAGCTTTTGCTGCTGTTATTGCTTTTGATAGTGCTGCCAATTTGAAAATCTTCGGCCCAGTGTGTCAGTGCCCAAAGTCATACTTGCTGCATTTCCCTTTCTGTCCCCTGTGGGCTTCTTGTTTCATTTTTTTATTTACCATGTTCCCAGCTATAATCCAGCTCTCTGTTGTGCAAAATGCAGAAAAAAGAAAAATAAAAAAAACTTAGAGAAACAAAAGAAAGTCTGTCTTTGCTCTACCAAGGAAAGACAAGGTCCTGAGAGATGTGGTGACTCACCTTGGGTTGCTCCAGGGCTTGAGAGCAAAACATCTCAGAACTTCTGCATCCTTCATCTCCAAAGTCCTTTCCCTTAGACCAGTGCCAGAGCGACCTCATCTCCCAGGAATGCAACATCCTTCTTAGAAGCACAGTATGGGTAAGTGACTGGGAACACCATGCTTGGGAAAACAAGGAGAGCAGGAACTTCTCAGAAAAGCTGGAACAGCCAGCCTTGCACAGTGACATTATTCTCCCTTTTAGTCTCTTTACTGATTTCTCAGAACAAAACAAAAGACAAAAAGGTCTTATTTCCATGCTGGTCCTGCAACTTCTTATCCAACATTGAAGGTTTATGCTCCTTCTGATCCTCCAGGCATCTCACACAGAACAGCCACACCAGACTGTGCACTAGTCCTTCACCTGCAGTGTCACATCTCCACCTGTCACTTGCAGTCATGGTGTGCCCAAGGGAAATATGGCAAAACACTTGAGGAATAACCGGTCTGTCTGGTATTTTTGCCATTCCATGTCCCATTTAATGTTGTGTGGGTGCCTGAATGCAATACCATAAGTGTTTCTTGCCTTCTTTTCACCTGTGTACTATGCAGGATCAGCTGATGTTTGACTTTATTAGATGCACTTTGATCCCTCTTTGAACCCACAAAATAACACTTACTGCATCTCAGGTGACTGTGAGAAGGATTATAGGAATGTTGTCTGAATACTCCTTGAACTCTGGCAGGCTTGGTGCAGTGACCACTTCCCAGAGGACCCTGTTCCAGTGCCCAACCACCCTCTGGGTGAAGAACCTTTTCCTATTATCTAATATTTTCCTACTATCTAACCTAACCCCTCCCCACACAGCACAGCTTCATGCTGTTCCCTCGAGTCCCTGTAGGCACTTCAGTTTGAACGATTTTGGGTAGTTTGGGGCCAAAGTGCTTTTGTTTTTCACTGTGTGTGAGAAATCAGGACACTCTGTGTGTTTTCCTAATGGTGAGATTCCTAAAAACTCTACCCACCCAGGGAATGTGGCCTTTTATATCCCAGTTTTCTGCAGAGGGCAACATCCTGTCAGCAAAAATCCAGCAGATGAATCCACTGTAGGTACAACCCAGCCCTCCCACTGGTCTGGGAGCACAGGAGACCTGAGTGGAGTCTTCGCCCTTGAGAGAAAACAAGCAATACTAAATCACCTCCTAAACAAGGACACACAAGGCAGATGCTGTGCACTTAAGAAGGGAGTACAAAAGATTTATGAGGTCTATGAGCAAAGCCTGAGCTCAGGTCAATCTTATCAATAATCAGTCTCACTGCCTGCCAACTCTGATCCCCACCTCACCTTCTGCTGTGGTATTTCAGGTGCAAAGCTTGGGAAAACCCAGTCCTGAAGAAGACACATAGGAATGCTCAAACCTCAGAGGGGTGTAGTGATAGAATGAGGGGCTTTAACTACCAGAGGGCAGGGTTAGATGGGATTTTGGGAAAGAATTGCTGGCTGTGAGGGTGGGGAGGCCCTGGCACAGGTTGCCCAGAGAAGCTGTGGCTGCCCCATCCCTGGGAGTGCCCAAGACCAGGTTAGAGGGTGCTTGGAGCAACCTGGGCTAGTGGGAGGTGTCCCTGCCGGTGGTAGGGGAGTTGGATTGAGATGGTCTTTAAGGTCCC
The DNA here is from genome assembly GCA_013400415.1 of Scytalopus superciliaris. Taxonomy (NCBI): domain Eukaryota; kingdom Metazoa; phylum Chordata; class Aves; order Passeriformes; family Rhinocryptidae; genus Scytalopus; species Scytalopus superciliaris. The sequence continues at coordinate 54,420 of VXBX01001835.1, forward strand.
TCCCAACCCAAACAATTCTATATATTTACCATCAGTGGCTCGTGTTGCAGCTCTTCTTGTTTGCTGAAGATCTACTGGATAACACACACTGACCCTCAGTTTGTGGCTGGCAGATTTTTCACCCTGACATCAAGTAGTTGATTTGAATCCTTCCTAATTTCTCATTTCTAAAATAAGAATCCTAAAGTTTTATGGAGCTATTGTGCTGATAGTTAACATGTGTGAAGTACTGACATGTTAGGATGGCGGGTCAAGAAGGCGACTTGGGAAGAGAAACACCCTTAGATTTTGAAGTGCCATTAGTGTGAATACTGTGAAAACACAGTAGAGCAAAGGGGTCAGCAAAATCCACGTGACAAACATCCAATAAATATTGGTGAGCAGCAGATACTTTTGCAGGAACAGAAACCAATTCAGAGGCCAGCAGACAGCTCAAATTCACGAGCCGAGATAAACCCAAAGCAGAAGTTGACCTGCCTTGATCACAACCCAAAGAAGACTTTTATCAGATGTGTTTTAAACAAATCCCTTTTGCAAGTTCTGACTTGTGTCAAGGGAAAAATATATTTTTTCCCTGAAAGAAAAATCATACAGTTTCTTCTACACTCACCAGTAAATCAGGAAGAGCCAGAGAGCTCATCTTGGCAGCTGCTGGTCTTCATTCTCTTTGCTCAGCTGGAAGGGGGTCTAAGATTTTGGGGGGGCCTGTGCCTGTGCAGAGCAGTAGGACCAGAGCTGCACATGGGCCATACAATGCAGGGGCACTTGGAGGAGGCAGGTTGGCATTTCCCAAGGTCCCACAATGGGTGACATGTCCAGGAGCCTCTCCCTGTGCACCATGTGATCTCTCCTTGTGGTCCCACTGACTCCAGTAAGGCAGCACAAGCCAAGGACTAACCTTCCTCAGCAGCAGATTTCAATGTATTTTGGTATAAAATCAGTCCCAGGATAGACTGTGACACCCTCAGACAGTGGCATGGAGCCAGACCAGTTGCAGAGCAAGCTTCACGGCAGAACAGAAGTTCTCTCAATGCAAGGAGCCCAAAAGGTAAAAGACACAATTCCCAAACCCAAACCACACTGTTACCTCTTGTCTTCCATTGTGGAGACTCACTCAGTGGAGTGCAAGGAGTGTGGAATGGAAGGGAATCATCTTTGCAGATGTAAAGAGTTTCTCCAGACAGCGGAGCTGGTGTCTGCAAAACAGTTTTTAGATACAGTCACCTGAATGGTCTGCATCACCTCTGGCCTGTGTCCAGAATATTGTGACCAGCAGGACCAGGGCAGTGACTGTCCCCCTGTACTGGGTACTGAAAGACCTCACCTTGAATCCTGGGGGCAGCTCTGGGCCCCTCACAACAAGGACTTTGAGCTGCTGAAGCTTTTCCAGGGAAGGGGCTGGAGCAGCAGGAGTGGCTGAGGGAGCTGGGGGGGCTCAGCCTGGAGAAAAGGAGGCTCAGGGGGGACCTTTGGGCTCTGCAACTCCCTGACAGGAGGAGGGAGCTGCGGAGGGTCGGGCTCTGCTCCCAGGGAACAGGGACAGGAGAGG
>VXBX01001835.1:56045-89278 GCA_013400415.1 Scytalopus superciliaris
AATTTCTTCACTGAAAGGGTTGTTAAACATTGAAAGGGGCTGCTCAGGGAGGTGGTGGAGTCCCCATCCCTGGAGGTGTCCAAGGAATGACTAGATGTGGCACTGGATGTGGCACTCAGTGCTCTGGGTTGGGGGACAAGGTGGGGATCAGTCACAGGTTGGATTTGATGGTCTTGGAGATCTTTTCCAACCTTCATGATTCCGTAATTCTATGAAATAATCACCATCGAAACACAGAAATGGAAGAGCAACAGCACAACCCCTGCCTTGTATCAGCACAAAGCCATCACCGTGGTCACAGCCATGCACCCACACCTCAGGTAGGCAAGCACCACATCCATCCCACCCCCTCCCACTCAGAGGATGTGGCCACTGATGCTCCACCCCTTAGGCAGGGTTGCATCTTCCCAGACTCCTGTTTGCCCACGCCATGGTTCATCCCCAGCTGGGTACACTCAGCCTGCAGAACAATCCTCTGCAGAGAGTGACTTTGTGAGGGTCAGGCACTACCCTCGAGCAAAACTTGCGCTGCCTCCACCTGAAGTTCACAGCTATAAATAGGGTGTTTTGTGAGGCAGAGCCTGCAGAAGGCCTGGCACAAACAGGGGGTAACACTCTGAACGAGCGGGGTGTGATGGGAAGAGCCCACTGCCCACCTGCCTTGGCAAACTGCACAGCCCTGTTTGGGTCTGGACACTCAGATATGCAGCAGAACGAGCTGTTACCCTGGCTGAGGCCATTCCAGCTTATTTCATAAGTGACTTACACAGATGTTTTAGGGATTTATGTAAGGTTGGCTGAAGTCAAACACAGGTGTAAGAGATGAAAGGGGAATGGGAAAAATGCACTGTGATGATCTTTTTTCCATTTCTCTATTTTTTTTCCCCTGGCTGTTGATTCTGGTGCCCTTTCCATGCAATGTCTGTGCCGTGAGTCACGGAGGAAAAAAAAAAGGAAAACTATTTTTATTTACTACCAGTAAGGAATGAGGTTTTACACAAAGCTGTGCTGTAGCTGTGCTCTCTTCTCCTGTTTCAGCTATCCAGATTATTTTTGCTCTACTACAGCTGCTTTTTGCTCACAAAATGTGCTGAGCAGACATTGCCACTCTGAGGAAGGGGAGAAAATTAAAGATGTGGAAACTCACTGCAGCCTGCTCGGTAGTTGCCTTTCCCAGGATGCAGTACATGAGCCTCATGCCTGCCTCTGCCAGCCTGGCCTCTGGATATTTCCAGTGGTTATGGCACAAGCTTTCACATCTTTTTGTGTGGCTCTGGTGCTCACCAAGGTGGGTCAACACAAAGCAACCATGTTGTGGTTCTTTAAGATTCTTCACACATCAATTCCAGCCTTCCCCAGGGCACTGCACATGAATTTTTTCTGTGGAGTGAAAGTACCACCTTGCAGCAGTTTTGCTGTCCCAACACCACTTGGCACCCACCAAGGGAAGTTTTGGTGCAGAGGGATAGAGAGGAAAGAGCTCTTGGAGCCCCAGAGTGGACCAGAGCGGGTGTCTTGGAGCATCCCTCTCCAAGGCAATGTGTATCTGTGTGCTGCTGGCGCCTGTCCCAGCAGGGGTTGCAGGATAAACAGAGCCCAGCCCACTGCTTTTCCAAATAACACAGAGTATCTCATCCCAGCCTGCTAATGGGCTCTCTGTTGACTCTAAAGTTGCTTTGGGATTAGGCCTTAAAATAGCACCCACAAAGCCCCTGCAGGCAACTGTGATCCCATCCGAAAAACAATTACTCCCTCCCAGCTTTCCAGGTGAGTGAGTCACTGCTCCTTGGCATGCTTTGGACACATCTTGGGCACAGTCCAGGTCTGGAGCCCTCAAGTGGTGATGGGTATTTCTAGAGGACGTTTTGGTGCCTCGTCTATCCAAACTATACCCAGAAGGCAAAGGCATCCCTGGGATACACCCTTGGAGTGGGGAGGGTGAACCATTGACGTGTGTTATTTGGGAGCATCAAAAGGGTGTCTTCAGCCCTGGATGGCCAGGGGACAGCATCTGCCTTGTTCCAACCCCCATTTATGCACCTCCCCTTGGCATTTTGCATTCTCACCTTTACAGACAAGCCCGTTCTGTGACAACGCGAAGCTCAAGGAGGGAGATGGAGAGGACATTGGTCCTGGAAAAGCTCACGGGAGAAGCAAGGGGGAAGAAACCACAGCTTGTGGGCAACCCACAGGAATCATTCCCCCCCGTTAATTATGGAGCCTGAAACCCACAGGTGAAGGCAGAGCATCCCCATCCACCCCAGCTGGCGGGGAGGGGCGCGAGGCACCGGCTCGCACAGCCCTTTGAAGGTCATCGGCGGAGGCGGCGGCAGCGCCAGGAGCTGAGCTCACATCTCCCGGCTCCCCAGCCAGTCCCTGACCCACAGGGCCATTTTTTCCTCTCCGTTCTGCCTCATTAGCACCAGTAAGCACTTCTGTCATCAGGGACACGCACACTCTGGTGGGGAGTGTAACAGAAATGCCTATTAATACATGGAATAATACTTTCCAGTTTTCAAGGCTCTCTGTGGCGGCCGCTCAGCAGCCCTGGCTGAGTCAGGCTCTTTTATTTACACCCTCAGCCCTGCCAAACCTGTTGTTTGCCATCGCCTGGGCTTGTCCAGAGACATACCCGGCTGCTGAAGGATTGCCCTGAGCTGGCCATGCGTGGAGCCCCAGATGGGGACCCAGGAGACAGCGATGCTGGCGGCAGAGCAGGCATGGAAGGAATAGTTGGGAAAGGGGCCCTGGGCTGGGCTGATCGCTTGGGGGGAGAGGGGCAGCTTCATAACAAATGTTTTGGATTAGCCCAGGGAGTCTCCAGCCCCAAGCTGGGGATCCATGTGCAGGCACAGAGCTGGGCCGGGCCCTCGCCCGGCGTTCCCAGAATTATTGCTCCATTCTCCTCACAACAATGTCGCACAACGGGACGTGTTTTATGGGGACATTAATCCACACAGCAATGGCCTTGCTGCATCTCACCACCCGAGGTGTGCATTAGCTGCCTCTATAACATATACCCCAGTGGGCTTTACTGCTGTTGCAGCACAAATCCTGGGGTTTAGAGCTTTTTAAAGCTCTCCTGTTAAGCTCTACTCTGCCAGGTCCCAGTCCAGAGGATGGTGGAAAAAACCCAAACCTCCTCACCCTTATCCCATCTCTCAACCTACGTGAGAGTCAGCTGGGGCCTTGGAGACATCAGAGCTGTTCTCCTGTATTTCCCATAGGAAAGCAAGGATAATAAAGGGATTTGGTATGTCCTTCCTTCTTTTCTATTCATGCTACAGCTATTCAGATACTCAATGCAATGTGTTTGTCTTGCTGGCCAGGACACCCAGTGCCAAGTCTAAGACCTCCCTGCCACCAACACCTGAGTTGCCATCACCTTTTGCAACCCTGAGAGTCATCTGGGAGCTGTATCTCTAGTCCTTGATGAATCTGTTCCTGTGAGGAGAGGGGTAGGCAGGGAGGGAAACAGTGCTCTGCTCTTAGGAGGCATTTATATTGTCAAGACAGAAAAAAAAAGGAAAATCCCAAAGTAAATGCTCTGGTTGATGAAACAGTGATGGAAACCATCAAGAGTTCTTACCTGGCCCGTGTTCTGTCTATAAGACATCTGTGGCACCACCATGAGCCACCCTGCCATAACACAGCAGCCCAAGCCATGACTCTGCTTTTCAGCTGCAACCTCAAAAGCCCACCTGAGAACTGCCTCCCCAACCTGTTCCTTTTCATATTCACCAAACTCCCTCCATCCACTGCATGAGGACAAGAGAGACCTCAGTGTTTGCCACCAAAGGGTCTCGTTTTCCCCTTCCATGCCCAGCCATGCCCTTTTGGGAAGGTGACACACTGTGTCCATAGGAGACTGTTTCAGCTGCCTCACACTCTTCCTGTGCTCAAGACAGACTCACCAGCTTCAGCCTGCATGGCTGACTGAGGAGAACAGAGCTTTCACTGGCATTTTAGCTGAGATACTAATACATTTTCTCTACACAAACATACTGGATTTGTAAAAGTCAATCCATGAGGAGCTTTCCTGAGCATGGAGACAGGATTCAACCAAATGACACTCCTCTGCCATCCCCATCAGTTCTAAGAGCTGTTTTTTGAGGATCCTGTCGGACAGAGACAATGTGAAACACATCTGATGTCTGAAAGCTTTCACCAGGGTTTCCTCCAGATACAAATAAGCCTGGGTCTGGACTTAACTCTTATTTAACAATACTCCTGTGGAGATGAGCAGCCCAGATCTTTCCTCATCCATTCTTGAAGGAGGTGTAATTGCCAGCATCATGGAGAGATGTCCCACTAGCTTATGAGTACATGCTGCAGAGGGAACCTCAGTACAATAGTATTCAAGGAATGAGAACATTTCTCCCACTGCTGCCCCTTGGGATGCAGAGGAGTCACCATACAAAATGCAATTCTTTTCTGGCTGGAAAAAGAAATCCTGAGCAACTGCAAGACAATAGATGGGCCCCATTGTCTCTCCTTGCTTTCAGGAGACATGTGTGGTAGATGTGTGAGGCTTTTCTTGCTGCACACTGAACTGGCAGTGGCACAGGGAGCTGAATTCTCCTCTGCTTCATGTCCAAAGATGATTTTGGAAGCTGAAATCCCCCTTTAGCTGTGAACAATTAATGAAGGCCACCTTGCTGTACCACTGGGTTAATGGAGATATGTGTTGCTTATCTGTTTTGGTTATTGGGGTAACAGAATTCCCCTGTCTCATGGAAAACTCATTGACAAAGCGGAGAGGAAAGGAAGCTGCTGTTGAATGATGAGGCTTTGCATGTTTAGTGGTGGGTTTGGCAGTGTTGGGTTGGTTAATTCTTGGACTCGGTGATCTGAGAGGTCTTTTCCAATCTTAACAATTCCATGAGTCTCTGCTTCCTGCTGTTTTAGTTTTGGTCACTGGCCTTGCCCCATGACTGGGAAGATGACACTGTCCTGGCATCCAAATAGTCTCACATGAGCCATCTCACATGCATCTCACTCTCCAATGGCCACACCATCCACTTTGCCCTTCAGTATTTTGCCAAGTTTTCTTAATACAGGCCAGAAAAACTGAAGAGAAAAATAGCTCCCAAGAGCCTAATCCTGCTCAGCAAGTGTGTCTCTGGTTTCTAAAGTAAAGAAAACCTCCAAGAAACAGGATAAAATGAGGAGAGCTCCTTCCAAATTCTGGACAGAAAGAAACTTGAGGCTTTGAGGTACAGTAGAAGCTGTTCCAGTATATTTAACCAGGAGCAGGCTTGTAGAAGACCACCAGCACCAGGGATGCAGTACTGAGAGCTGGGTTATCTTTGCAGAAACCTCCTCCAGCTGATCTCTTCGGTGTTCAACAACGAGGCCTTTTAAGTTCTGTTGGTCACCTTGGATAAATTCTTCTCCAGGCCTTGAACAGTGGAAGAAAAGAGGATAAAGCTGAATTAAGGAGGTTTCTAACCTTTTGTTGCAGGGGAACGGTCCCATCTTCACCCTCAGAGAGCAAATGGTGTCAGACCAGTGACCACCCACTGGGAAGGGCAGAAAGGAAGGTCACATGAGAGATGTGTTACTGGAGCACCCACAGGTCTGGTAGTGGTGGGGTGTAAAGAGACCCTAAACGAAGCAGAAGCTGAATCTTTGCAAGACAGAGAGAAGGTTTTCTGCAGTCCTGAGACTTTCAAGGTTTTCCAGCATGGCCTGAAACCAGGGCCATCCCAACACATCAGCAAAGTCCTTTGGTGCAAGAAGTACCAAGGAGGGTGGAGCCACCCTTGCTCTATTATTGGCAGGTTTCCACCTCTTGCCAAAGCCTGGCTTGGTATCAGGGGGTTAAGCCCAAGGATATTTTGCTTCAGGGCTGGTTGTGACCGAAGCTGTACCTCAAACCACTCTGGTTGGAGTCCAGAACCTTTCAAAGCCTGGGTTTGGCTGGGCTGAGCTTCAAGCAAAGAAGTCACTGCTCCATGTTGTGCTTCCTGCAGAACGTGGCGGCTCGAGCACTTGTCTGTGGAGGAAAGACTGTGTAGTTTTTGTTTAGTCTAGTTATAAATGTCATACGTTATATATCCTTCACCATTTCCTCGTAAGACCACTTCGCTAATGGATATCTGCACCAGGAAACTCTTGTGGCTAGACAGCCAAAATTCTACCTTCTTCACTTTCAGCCCTTCCTTATAACGCTGTAATTCCTCGGGATTTATGTCATTCCAATATTTGTTTCATTCTCCCCCAGTTGCTGCTAGCCAAGCCAGTGATATTTCATTTATTTTAATCTTTCTTCCAGAAATTCCATTTTTCCAAGCTGAACCTTGGTGCCTTTTTTCTTCCCCCTGACGTTCATCTCATTTGCCAAGGAAAGGCCAAGGCACTATTGCATTATATCCAAAGTGAAAATTCCTTTATCGGTGTAGTGCACTAGGCTGAAAGAAGAATTTGTCTTAACCAGAGCTGAACAACCACCGTGCCTTTTAACTCTGCTAACCGTGACACAATCACTGAAACTGCTGGGTCTGCCTCATTTCTAAAAAAGAATTAAATTGAGAGATTTGGGGGTTTTGGTATTGCTGAAACTACTCATATATAAGCACCAGCAGTGTCATGTAACACAGACAAATTGCTATTTTGGGTGGAATAACTAGAAGGTCCTTTTTTTCAGGAACACATAGATCAGTTACATGTATTCTCTACTCATTGCCATTTATAATTTTGTGTATACGGAATTTGAACTCTGAGTTGTGCTGCCCTGTGTGGAGGGAAACACTTGGCTGAATAAATCTGAGACGCTGTTACATCAGACCCGCAGCAGGCAATTACTAAATATTGAGGGAAATTGCTTCATCCATCAGTTGATACATCATGTTATAATTATTTTAACATTAAAGGGAGAAAGATCAGTTTGGATAGGTGTGCAGCCATATGAATAAATTATTTTAGGGTGCTTCCTACTGCGCTTTCTTTAGTCTTTTCTCAGGGGATAAGATTTCTCCTTGAATGTTGCTTAAATGTCAGCCACCAGATCTGTGCTTGCAAAATATTTGACTGGCAAAAGGAAAGGGGGAAAGTCAAGTGCTGGTTATGCTCTTTAGCATTTTTAAAGATCACCAAGTTACTTAGAGAATTGGAAGAAATAAAGATTTGCAAACCTCTCCATAAAACTGTGATTTTCTTTGTATGGCTAATTTTGCTCACTGACAACTGAGTTTTCTGTAGGATATAAGTTTTGGGGTTTTTTAAGGAGAATGTTCTAATCTGGTCTTGGCACTGTAGGAGAAAAAACAAAACAGATAAAACTGCATAATATAGGTCTGGTTTAAGCCACAAAAAAAAAATATGTCTTCTAACTCTTTTTTAAAACAGGTTTTACGTTTTTTGAGGAATTTTACAACTCACTTTTCTTATTTGTCAGAAAGAGAGATCAGTCAGGAAATCTCACATCATGTTTTTGAGAAGTTGGATCAGCTTTCCTGCAGAGGCACTCCTTGGAAAACTGTACTGACAAGGAAGGGCATTAATTACCTTTGCACAGCAATAACATGAATTAAATGCTTTTATCCTTTCTTCTGTAAACTTCTGTGGCCTTTTGGAAGAGTGTAACTGCACCAAGAGGAGTATACTTCTTAAGGAGGAAGATCTAACAATTCCACAGCAGGCAAAGGAGATGCTTTGCCTGAGAGATTCCTGGTTCCTGGCATGCTGGAGCAGCATAACTGGGCTGGAGGTGTGAGAGGGGACCTCAGAGTTTCCCCTGGGGGTGGCTCAGGGTGGGAGATTGTGCCCAGCTCCTGAGCACTGCTTTCCATATCTGCTGGGCGTCTGCTTTTCCATCTCCTTCACCCTTGGGAATGGAGCCATTTGTCCTCTTGCTGCAGAAGGCCCCACAGTCCTTCCCTCTGGAGGAAAGAGCCCAACACACAGACCCTGCCCAGCCCTTGCAAACTTCCCTTGGCCCCTCAGCCCAGACCACAATTTCCCCCCTCATCTTCCTGGCCCTCCCCTCAGCCCTGGTCCCTTTCATCTCCCGTTTCTCCTCTCTCATGGGCTACCTTTGATTTTCAAATGCTCATATTCCAGTCCCTCCTTCTCTGGTGGAAACTTTAACAAATGCACCAACATCTGCTATAGTTAGTCATCACACTTAATGTACAGGATATTCCAGCTGGCTTCACTCTCCTTTTATTATGTATTGGAAAGAGGTTTCATCTGTGCTCCTCTGGCTTGGCCAGACACATGCCCAGACTCACCTCCACGTGGTGTGGACACAGCTGGGCTTCCGTGGGGTGTCCCTTGGCCACCTGCCCATGGCATCCCCCTGTCCTGTCCCCACTGCACCCCAAGGTGGGACATGTCTGAGTTGTAAGGGCCTTCTCTGAGGAGATGTGATGTCCCCTGAAGGCAGCCTGAGCTTGAGCAGCTGGTGGGCAGAGAAACACCCACTGCTCAAGCAGTTCCTGGTGGCTGGAGAGATGACTCCATGCCCTCACTACCTACAGCATAGCTCCAAATCACCAGCCTTCACAGCAAAGCCTCCTGGCTTGTGGTTGGGTATGAAAGCATGTGATGCCTGCAGGGTCTCCAGGAAAATCATTAAAAGATCATGTTTGCAGGAAATCAGTCCCTTTCCAAACCTAAGGGAGGAGCAGCCATCCTTGTCCCAGGGAAGGTGCTCAGCTCCTTGGCAGAAGGGACCTGAAATGGTAGAAACCCAAGCCCAAAACTTTCACCTTGTGGAAAACATGAGCCAGAATGACCTCAGACACCATCACATGGGCTTCCTTCACAGCAGACTGAAAGCACAAAGGCTGCACAACTGCACTGTTTGGAGTTGGGGTTGTCTGGAGCATCAGGCAGGTAAGGGAAGATGGGAGGAGACGGCACTGGCAAGAGTTCTTAGGGGAAAGGAGACCCAGCCCCAAGGAATAAATAAATATCTTCAGTTTAAAAAAACCCCAACCAACCAACCAAGCAAACAAACAAACAAACAAACCCCCAAAAAGCCCAAAGAAAAAATAAACTATGAAAAATCTGCTTTTTGGGTAAGAAAATACTTGCTACCCTTTCTCTTCCAGCAAGTGTCCATCAGTCTTCTCATAGCACCGTGCCCTTCAGCTCGTTAAGTGTTGGGGTCAATTTTGTCCAGAAAAAGGGGTTACCAAACTATATCATCCCAAGATCGTTGCACAAAGAGAAAGTCGAAACATAAAAAGGGGAGTGAGGATTTAAAGACCTCAAGATGCACGACCTGGAGGGATCAACTGCAGGCTGTTTGAGCGACATCACTCACATCAGGTGTGCACTGAAGAAAAACATGACAGAAACACAGCCAGGCCATGAATATCCCAAAATGGGCTTTGAGGCTGATTCACACATGATCTGTGTCCTCAGGAGTTTCCACTCGATTCCCTCTGCAGGACAAGAGGTTTATTTGCTTTCCCAGATAAATATGGACCCACGTCATTGCACTTGTTCCCCCGACAACACTTCACAAAAGGAGCATTTTTCTCCAGTGTTTGATCGTCTTCAGAAAAGAAATAGCAGATGGTTAACACAGTTGTGGGGTTTTCTCTGACTGTAGGTGAAACTCCCGGGTCAGGAGGATTTCCAGCTGCTAATGTGTTTTCCTCATTTTTGGTGTGAAATCAGCAAGAAAAGTAGAAACTGTGCTGCTAAACTCTGAGGCCTGCCACGGTTTGGGGTCTTTTGGTAAATGTTATTCTCTGTAAATAAAAGTTGTGTTTTCCAGGATATTTGGGGGTAAATCTGTAAATTCCTCCTAAAAAACTCTGCCAGTCATATTTCCTTCCATTGCCCAAGAATTTCCCATCTCCTTCAGAGACCAGCAGGTTACCAGCATCACCATGAGAGTGGTGAGACCCTGGCACAGGTTGTCTCATCTCTGCCCCATCCCTGGAAGTGTTCCAGGCCAGGCTGGATGGGACTTGGAACAACCTGGTCTAGTGGAAGGTGTTCCTGCCCACGGCAAGGGGTGGATTGAGATGGTCTTTAAGGTCCCTTCCAAACCAAGCCATTCAGGTATTCTATAATATTAAAAATCAAAGACAAGGGTGATCTAAAAGCAGCATCTTCAGTTACCAGGCACAATTAAATCTGCTGCAAGAGGTAAGAGACAGATTCACAGAATTGCTTAGATTGGAAAAGACCTTTAAGATAATTAAATCCAACCACCATTGCAGCACCACCATGTTCACAATTAATGCCCCCTAGTGCCACATCCATATGTTTTTTGAACACTTCCAGGGATGGTGACTCCACCACTGCCCTGGGAAGTCTCTCTCAATTCTTTGCAACCCTTTCTGTGAAGATATTTTCCCTCATAGCCAATCCAAACCCCCCCTGTTGCAACTGGAGGCCATTTGGTTTTGTCCTGTCCGTTGTTCCCTGAGCCACCCCAGCTCCCCCCTCTTGTCAGGAGAGTGAGAAGGACCCCCCTGAGCCTCCTTTTCTCCAGGTTAAAATGTGGGGGTGGTTCTGTGAGGTCTGGGATGACATCCTGGATCTGTGCTGGGCTTTGGGGTGCAGGGGAGGGGGTTTCTTGGCTGAGCTCAGGGTGGGATGTGCAGAACGGAGCTGGAAGAAAACCCATCTCTTTATTTCAGAAGACTGAGACAGTGGGATAACAAAATGATGGAGCTGATCTATGCGATCAATGAGAAAGGAATCCAAGTGGAACCCATTTAAGATTAAGTTTGGCACTTTCCATTTGAAATATTGTCAGTAAGTGGAGGAGTCACTCCCTTTAAAGAGAGGTGACATCATCACAAATGGAGCTCGAGATGTGCTTCATAAATTTCCCTGGTTACTGCAGGTGACAGACAATGTCTTCTAGGAAGTGGAGGATGTTCAGGGAAGGCATAAATAACTCCTGCACTGCTGCAACCACAAAGTTTGACATGACAGAATATAAAAGAATCCAGAGAAAATGTTTGGGAAATGGCTGATTTACCCATGAAGAATGTTAGATGCTCCTTCAAAAGAGCAGACAGTATTTGAAGCACATCGTGGCAGAGCAGATCTTCCAGCCCATTGCTGGGAATACAAAAGTGAGATTAATTTCCACGTGGCTAAAAAGACATGGGGAAAATAAAGAGAACTCCACTCATCTTTTCCTGAACCCATCTGTATTATGAACATTGTCTGACACTTTAACTCTGGCCAATGTTTGACAATCATCCAGTTTGTTTGGGAAAATTCACAAAATTATTAATTCAGGTGTGCTGTGTGTCTCAGGTGACTTGATGTACTTCATTTCATTTACTGCTTGGATTTGGTGCTGGAATGCACAAATAAATGCAAGGGGAGCTTTATTTTTAGGTAATTTTATGCTTGAAATAGGTTGCTAACTAAATGCAGCCAAAGCAGATGTATTTTTTAAAAAATAACCTCAATATTCTTAGTCTGATACAGTATCACTACCTAATCCCAAATATATGAAGATTTTCAGTCTCCTTTCAAAAATAGCAATTTGATACGGTATGTGGCAGAGCAAAACCCAAGCACAGGGTTTTCAATTTGCTTAAAAAATTAGAAAATTGATAACATTTGTGATAAGCGTTGCTGTGAGTCTGCAAAAGCACAGGTTGGTTTCAGCCTTGCACCTCTCTAAAAAGAAATCCTAAATCTTGTACACAAGGACACCGTGCTTATTTGAAAACAAAAAAGGCTGGAAAATGCAGCTCTGTATCATAAATTTCTTCTTTTAGTAGAAACAACCCAGCGAGGCCTGGAACAGGGACAAACCCACACAGGTTTGGAGCAGAAGACCTAAAAAGTGCCTTCCAACCCAAAGCCTTCTATTCTGAGTTGAGAGGGGCAGGGAGTGAAATGGGCTGAGCTTTTGCTGGTGTAAATGAGGGTAAAGCTGCTGATCCTCACCAGCTCCTGCCTCCCCCCTGGCTTGAGTGGCCACGCTGCAATTTGAGCCGGCGTGTTACTGTAATTAAAAAAATACACAAATGACAGAATTTGACTCAAACCCCGCCGTCCTTCATGGTTTACATTTCCTACAGAGGGGAGTTAACTGGTAAGATGTACATGTTTATTGGTTTCCTTCGTTGTGCTTTTACAAGTATTTTTCTCTTTGATGATCTAAACCATATGTGGAGGTACTTTGGAGGATTATTTTATCAGTTGCTCTGCAGTATGAGAGAAATACCAGGGCAGAGCCCATAGGCTCGCACACATCCACGCCACTAAATCATGCCTTGTTCCCGAGCAGCCAAGCTGCCACGTTGATAAATAGGCCATGTCACATTAATTTAATTCTGAATCACTCCGAGACATCGTTTTGTTACAAATATAAATTTTGTGGTGTAATGGAATGTGTTAAGCCTTTAACAAATGAACATTTAATGGCCTCTCATGAAAAAACATAAATAATCTGGAATAAAATTAGCAGGGGTGGTAATGAGCGGATGGAGCAGCGTGGCCTGGCCCCACTTCCCAGGGGCAGGGACAGGTGGGAGCAGCATCCACCTTTGCTCCTTCTCTTTGGTAGGGACACAAATGACTGGGATACAAATGCCTGAACTTGACATAACAGACTAAAATTTAAAAAAATAATCTGTTGCACTGTTTTTCGTAACAACATGGAACAACACCTGTCCTTGCCTCTGTTCCTCTCTACTTTTACTTTACTATGCTATATGTTACTATATATTACTATGTACTACGTTACTATATATTATATTACTATATATTATGTTATTATATATTATACCACTATGTATTTTTATTGTATATTATTTTATTATATATTATGTTATTATATATTACAAAAATACATTACAATATATTATATTATATTTTCATACTATTATATTATTATATTATTACTCAGGAACACGGCTTAGTGGAGAACTTGGCCTTGCTGCGTTAATGGTTGGACTCAAGGATCTTAGTGATCTTTTCCATCCTAAACGATTCTATGATTCCATGACTCCATGATGCCTTTCCTTTATTCCTTTCCACTGGTAGCTGAACTCCAGTGATGTCCCATACTCAGAAAAAGGAATAAAATTCTCATTTTTTATATATATATATATATCATCAGAAAAAGAATTTTCTCTTTTTTCCATTGAACCACTTCTATCAATTCTTTTTTTATTGGATAATAATTATTACTTTTTACTGAACTCTTGCAGGTAGTACCTGTCAGAGGCAGTGACTTTCCAGGCTGTTCCAGCCTCCCTGGCCTCATCCACACACCGTTTTTGGGGGGAAGCCACAGCCCCAGCGCACAGGAATGGGGATCCGCTTGTCCCTGGGTCAACTCGAGGGCAAGATGTTAAGCACAAAAGTGTTGCATGATTAGTGGCAGTCACTGGCAAGAAGTTTTAGTATCTGTGACTATAGGCAGTGTGTGGACTTCAGCCAAAAGGCTCTCTTTAAATATCCGAAAGTATCCCTAAAATTGCAAGCCTTGGGAGACCACGGCACTCCACAACCTGCCAAGAAAAACAACACGTAGAGAATAAATCTGAAACAATCACTTATTCCAGCCACGAAGGGCCCGAACGACAAAACACTTACCTAAAGGCTTTTTATTTGCATTAACATTCAGGCAGGAACGATCCGAAAGCCTCGGTCACTTTCCTGTTACATGTGAGTATCCCAAGGGCTCCTGCACTGCTCCTTGGGTGGGAATTCCCATCTCTGGGGTGGTGGGGTTAACCAGACTCATCACTGATGGGGACATGAAAAAGGGGACATAAAAAGGGACATAAAACCACCCCATGTGCCCCTTGGTTTCTCTGTTCTTTCTCTTTCCTTTACACCAGGGCTGGCAATTTGCACGTGGCTGAAGCATTTCCCTGGGCTTACCCTGAACATCTGATTGCAGAGGGGACCCCTCCCGGTTTTTAATTTATAATGGTCAAAATCCACATGTGTTTTAGTTGGAAATCACCCCAGTTCTCCTTCCAGCCTCTCTGTGTATGGTACTGACCTGGACAGAAAGCCGGTCCTGGTCCTGGTCCTGGTCCTGGTCTGGGTTTTCCTTCCTGGAATCATGGGATGGTAATATGTTGTCAAGACCCACTGTAAATCAGCGAATCTCTCTCCCAAGGATTTGCTCACGATTTGAAAATCTGACTTGAAACAAAAGCCTTTCCCCCAGGGCACCATATGCAACTTCAATATATTAGTGGCGAAGGAAAATATGCTGCGCTTGGCGTTTACAATTCCCACTCTAATTTACCAGACAGGTGTTTTTGAGGAACAGCTCATCTGGCAAGAAGAAGGAGGGTCACTGGGTTGGGGCTTTTTTTTCCTGTCTCCCTCTTATTTTCATTAAGGGGGGAAGACTTGCAAACAGCTGGTAGAAGGAATTGCTCTGGGGAACATTGTCCCCCACATTAATGGATGCAGGGGAGAGGGTAAGGAGAAGATGGCAGTGCTTGATTGGAATTTCAGACAATATTCCTGATTTCGTATGGAACAGCTCCCTGATTATCAAAAGTGATCATTGAACCAGACTGCCAGGCCCCTGGCTCTGGAGAGCACCAGGATCTTGCTTTTGCCCTGAAAAACAGCCTATTTTTGAGACTTTCTCCAGCGTAAGTAACAACTTTGCTGGTCCTGTGACTTTCATTCCTGCCAGCCAGCCAGCAATTCCTCCCTTAGAGTGGGGGGGGAGGGGGGAGGGGGGGAGGAGGAACCAAAGAAGAAAAGAAGAAAAAAATTAAGCTAAACTAAATGAATCCTGTTCTGAGAGCTAAATATGGTCAGGACATCTGTGACCTCCCCCGACTTCACCCTGGGTGAGCGAGGACAATAGCTGCCATGTGCCACCCTTTGTTGCTGAGCCTGGAAAAGATTTCTAATCCCAGAATAACGCGGGCGTGCACCCCTGCACGTAGGCACACACACAGACACACACGAGCGCTGCGAAGCTCGCCCGTCTTACCCCGAAGGGAAGAGCTGCCAGCAGGGCTGCCCTCGCAGCGCTGGAGGGATGAAAGAGCCCCCCCTTGGCTCCATAAAACCCGTGTGTACACGAGGGGGTTTCTTTCGTCTACAGATGTCCATTCCTAGTGTTACAAGGTGCAAATTCCGAGGTTCGGCAGGCGCTGGGAGCTGTGTTCTCGTGTTGAAATGCCGGTATGTGGTCCGCGTGGCTCTGATCTCCAGAGTTTCCTAGCATGACATCTTTCATCATCATCATCAAGCCGGAGGACGCAGATACATGTGGCCACCAGATTCCCTTCCAGCGCGAAGATGGGCCGCGTTCTTTAACTCCCCTCTTTCCCCCGTTACGGGCCACACTTTAAAGCTGCTCTTTCCCAGCTTCACGGGATACCTGGACTCACAGCGCCGAGCCAAGGAAGTCCTCTCAGTAAGGGCACATGCCAAAAGGAGGGTGTTGGGGCCAGCAATGTTCTAACCTCTCCCTGCCCCTCTTTGAAGGGGATGGGCGAGGGTCACCCTGCGAGCTCCTGCTGCTCGGCTCGTCTTGCCCAATGTCAGGAAATGGTGGCCTTCCCCTTCTTTTTTTTTTGTAAGGAAGTGGTTAACTCTTCCTTCACCGCCCCACAATGGGATTCATTTGCAAATGCACTCTTCAATCAAGAGCAAGGAGACCACAGAGATGGCTTGTGTGGGAGGGAAGCGGGCTCAGTGGGAAGCCCGTGGAGCATGGCCGTGACCGCCCGCAGCAGAAGACCCCCTACCATGGATACTCCCTGTGAAAGCCATCCCGGCCACCCCACTGCTCCTGGTCCCACAGGTGCAGGGATATCCCTGTGTGGGAGATCTCCCTCAAGGGCTATCACTTGCGTTCAGTGGATGTTTCTGATTCACATCAAAGTGGAAGCTGCAGCAAGTGTGCGTCAAGTCAGCTTTGGCAAGTCTCGTGGCCCTCCCTTTTTTTTTCTCCCTTCCTTTTTCTTGTTGCTGCTCAGCCCTGCAGAATGTAATTAGAAAATGAGCCATTTATAAAACAAATGTTTCCGGGAGAAACTCCCCTGAACACCCATGTCATAAAATTATTGAACACAGTGTCTGAGAGTGCTCAGGATCCAAAATTTCCTCGGGGCTCACCCCTATCCATAATTCTGTCACTGCTTTGACTGGGCGGTGACATTTTACTGGCGGCACCCTGTTCCCCTCGGAAAGAAACCAGCCAGTTGGTTCTGTTAAACCAACACTCTGCTCCCTTGGTGTCCTCCTCCACCTGCTAAGACCACGGGGTGGATGCCATGAGCCTGGTTTATCTCTCACTCCCCTTCCCAGCACATCCAAGGGGACAGAGTGGGATGATGTCCCCACACCCCACATGCCGGTGGTATTTTCAGGGCTGAGCAGAGCAGCGTGACTTCCACAGCTGGGATGTGCCTCCCTTTTGAGAATGCTCACAGCTTCTGCTCAAGGTAAACATCTCAGGCTGGAACATCCTGTATTTCACCCTCCGCTGGGACTGGTTTTGCCCAACGACTCAGTTCCCACCAGAGCACCATATAACTCACCAGACTTTCCAACACGCTCCACAAAGTGCCTTGAGATCCCTGCCAGCTCCCTCTCTGGTCTCCTGGCGTGGTCCAAGAGGCAGATATTAATCTTAACAGCTATATGCTGGCTGGTCCCTGGTTGCCTGAGAGATTCTCCCTGAATTTATTTATTTGGATTTATACAAAAGAGCATAAAAAGGAACACTCCTCCCAGACTCCAGGCTCACCAGCCATAAATTACAAGAACAACTACAATGAAACCACCCACAGTACCTCCCGCCCTTGACACGACTGTTTTCCTCCAACACCCGCCCCTGCAGCAGCAGTGTCCGGCTTCTCCACGTTCTCCACAGCATTCCTGCGTGGAGATGTCAACTGCAGGTGGCCCAAGGATCGGTGCCTTGGAAAGTCCTGTCTTTGCTCCTTCTTCAGAGCTGCTGGGGGTAGCACTTCTTTGAGAACTGGAAGAAGCAGTTGATGTGATTTCCAGCAGATAGGATGACTTCCAGGCACTTTTAAAAGTCCACATGGACAGAGGAACTAGAGGGAATTCACATGGGGCAAGGCTGGACAGAGAGACCTCAAGAGGTCTAATCTCTGCAGGTCTTCTCCTCCATCTCATCTGTCCAGACACATGGCTAAATAATTCATTCTTGAAAGCCTCTGGTGATGGAGTTTCCACCTCCTCCCACACAAGGAATGCCAGTTCTCACCCTTGGAAAATGTTTCCCGAAGTCTGACCTCAGTCACCCTTGCCCTCAGCCTAATCACTTTGTGTGCTTGCCCCAGCAGACACGGAGGGCTGCTTCCTATCTCCTATCCAGCAGAGAAGTCCAACATACTTGAAGGCTGTTATCATGTCTTCCCTCTGTCTTCTCCTCTCTAGACTAAACAACCCCACATTTTTCAGTGTCTCCTTGCAGGTCATGTTTTCTAGAGCCCCGTTCCTCTTTGTTCTTCTGCTCTGGATCCTCTCCAAGGACTCTGCATCTTTTCTCAAGCGTGGTGCCAAAAGCTGGATTCAGTATCCAGCCCAGGCCTTCCTGGAGCTGTGTGGAGCAGATGGATAATGTTGCATGTCTTCCTGCACAGCACTACATGCCTGATGTGTGTTCTGCTCTCAAAATCAGAGCACTGCTGACTCCTCTTCAGCCTGTGACACACTGTGCCCTTCTCCAACATCCCCAAGCCCCAGGCAGGGTCTCTTCTTATCAGCAGGGTCCTCTCTGATTGAAAGTTATTTGGCTTTGCTTTACAGCTCTTTCAGCTGCTCATGCTGAGTTTTGGCAATGTAGGAGCAATCCCTGGAGGTCTGAGTGCCCTGGGGCCATGTTCCTGCTGAGGGAAGGAAGACAACCTACAGCTCTTTAAGTATAATGCCATGAATTCACATTCTTACATTCCTTGAAGCACCCTGGTCTGGTGGAAGGTGTCCCTGTCCATGGCAGGGGGGTGGAACAAGATGGTCCTTAAGGTCCCTTCTGACCCAAACCGTTCTGGGATTCTATGATTTTGCTTCAAAACCCAAAATGTTTTGACTCAAGAAGGTGAGAATTCTCCTGGGCCTTGTTTCCCTGCCTGGTGCACTGCACGCTGATGCCAGAGAAGTGCTGTGGAAGCCACGTTGATTTCCTTTTCGAGGTCATGCTTATCCAGCTTATTTTCCACACCATGCCAACACATCTTAGGAGTTACCTTCAGCCCTGGAATATAAAGACCCTGTGGATCCTGCTTGTTCTGCCTTGCAGACTTGCCCTTGCCTTAGACAGCTGTGAACAACAGAACATGGAAAGAGAAGTGATAGGACGGCCACCTTGATCTGGCCCAGATGCCCAGACAAGTTCCCAGCTGGGACCAGGGGACACAGTGAAGTTCATACACTTGCTGTGCTGGTTTTTAGAGTCCAAGCTGAAGGTAAGACAGGGTCCATCAGCTGTAAGTGACTACGTGGTCTAGAAAATCATAGAATCATCTTTTAGGTTGGAAAATACCTGTAAGATCATCTAACCCAACCCATGATCTGATAAAAAGAAGCTTTATAGGGTCACAGGGTAACTTGGGCTGAAAGGAGCACTAGGAGGTCTCTAATCAAACCTCTGAGCTCAGCTCAGGTTGCTCAGAGCTTTATCCAGTCATTCACAGAAACTTCCAAGGGTGGGGACCACCCTGACTTTTTGGGTCACCTGTTCCAATGGTTGACTGTCCTCATCAAGAAAAAGGTTTTTTTATATATCCAGAAATTATAGTTACAGATTACACTTGGTGTATTCTCTGTGTGCATTTGTCCCAGACATGGGCTTAAACCAACCCTAAGACCTTAGTCACAGCTCTGCTGATCCTTCTGCTGTCGCTTTTATGCAGAGCACAGTCATAGAACGGGCTTTAGTGAGGATGGGGATGTGCAGCAGGACCCAGCATAAGCAGAAGGATGAAGCAAGGACAGTGCACTGAAGGCATCTGGTGAACCTCAGCTAATGTGTGGGGCTACCCCAAGAATGCAGCCTTGTGTCTTTGGAGGTGAAGCCACCTCATTGATGGGTGTTGGTGCACGTTCTTGCCCAGTGGGGTCTGGTCCTGGAGGGGATCTTCAGATACTGGGGCCCTGAGCATCCCAATCTAGTGAGTGACCTAATGCAGTGGGTGACATCCTGAGCATGGTGGGGGGATTGGAATTTGGTGGTCTTTATGGTCCCTTCCAAGCCAGCCATCCTGGGGTTCTATGATATTGCTGAGATTTCAGAAAATATGCAGTCTCAAACAGAGATCCAGGCTGAAGTGGAAGCTGCAGGTGGAGTAACACCATTACAGAGATGTTGGACTCATCCCAAGCCCCAGGAGCTAGGGTCAGAAAAATCAGAATTAAATTGAAGTGGGAAAGAAATCCAAACCAGCCCAGGGTGTGTTCATTCAGGATATTCTTTCTTTAACTCTGCCCTACAGTCAAGAAATAATGACGCAGTTATAACTCGAGCATGGTTATGTTTGTAGCCCTTGATTAGATTCAACTAATTAGATTCAGCAAAGGTTTTTCTTTCTGTCTTCTGTTTTCCTTTATGGTCTTTCAAGCTACGGTGTCATTTTGGGTGGGTGAAGGCTGCCAAGCAGTTAACAAACCAACCAGCAAATTCTCAGAGAGATCATCTTATTCCGCCATGTGCTGTTCCCAGCACAGTGGGGAGGTGGAGCAGGGGCAGAAACAGTTGGACTGTATCCAGGCTTAATGATGGACCCAGGAAAACTGCAGCTGTCAAAGTGCAGCAGAGCTGATGAACTACTTGAGATAGTTTTATTTCAGTGACAGGCTGCTAAGTGATGTTATGATCCGTTTTTGGTACCAGAGTCCTAGGAGTATAGGCTTGGAAGTTCCAGTCCCACTGGATCCAAGTGGAGAAACCACCTGACTCTGGCAGATCAAGGTGGAAACTTAACAAACAAAACGTTGTCCATGAATAGGAAGGAAGGTGATGCCATCTCAAGAAAGCCTCTTAAGCAAGTGTGACTGCACTCTGCATTCAAGAGAAAAGCAAAGCTCAGGAGAAAATAAAAACACCTCAGTATTTTGCCATGACTGATCAAAGACATCTGGGAGCTTTAGAAGAAAACCCAGCAAGTTGCTGCAATTGATAAAAAAAGATTAGTGCAGAGCAATTTTCTTGGAAAGAGCCAGGAAACCACAGAATACCAGAGAAAGGGATCCACCCTGAGGTGTCCTGTCCTGTATCCATGACTAAATCCAACAAATCAGAGAACATTCTGAGTTGGAAGGGACCTACAGGGATCATCCAGGCCAACTCCTGGCCCTGTACAGGACACTCCAACAATCCCACCACGTGCCTGAGCTTTGTCCAAACGCTCCTTGAGCTCTGGCAGGTTTTTGTTACCACTTCCCTGTGGATCCTGTTCCAGTGCCTGACCACTCCCTGGTCGAATCTGTTGCAAACTGCACCAGCACAGAACCCAAAGCCAAATGCCAAGGAAAGTAGGGCCACCCTTTGGGAACTGTAGGGCTGATTAATATGTCACAACAATAGCTGTTCATGCTAGATCCATAACTCAGCAAGGATGGTGGTCACCAGTGCAAGATGAACTCATTACGGGAGGCAGGAACAAGTGGAAGGGACAGAAATTGAGCTTCTTGGTCTCACTGAAAGGTGCAACAGCTACAGTGTCTCACCCGAGGACTCACAGGAAGAAATGTTTGATTTGCTGAAAGACCAGCTGAGGGTTTGGAGAATGGAGCCCACCAGGACTTCCAGAGGTAGGAGAGATGCTGCAAAGATGAAGTCAGCAGGAAGCAGAAAGGGGGGAGAAACCAGCCTTGCCAAGGAAATTTCAGTAGCAGAGACAGCAACAGCAACACCAGCTCCAGCTCCTCAGCTACTTCTTTAAGATTGGGAAAGGAGGAAAAGGGAAGGAAGATGTCCTCAGAAGAGGGGAAGGCTTGGCACTGATGGGACTGTGGGCTGCCCAGGTTTTGTTGCAGCAGGTGTAGCAACGGGGTGTAGGGCTTGGCAACCCCTGAAACTGTGACACTCACTCAAACCCCAATATATTTTAAACCCCCATTTTCTGTTCTCAGTATTTCCTAAGTCTTGAAGGTGATTTCAGGTTTTACACCTTATTTGAGGAGAGCTTTTAAACACTGATATTCTCAGTCACCTGACTCCAAGAACTGGGATATAAGAAATACTGCAAATGTTGCAATAAAATCCTGCGAGTTGGCAGTTCTGCCCCTCTTTAGGCTTTGCTCAGAGCAGTCAATGTCAGATCTGCACTTCTAATAATATCAGAAAAGTTAAAGCACTCCTCAAGTATCTTCAGAAGGAAATGCTTCATCTTTCTGCCAAATATGGACAAGACAGCCCATGCTTTCTCCAACCTGTGATCTTCTGCTCCTCTGTGGAAAAGGCCTCTCTTCCAAGGCAACAGCTGGCACATCAGCTCAGCAAAACCTCCAGCAAGGACCTTGTGCCAATGTGTGCCTCTGAAATGGTCCTGCAGGGAGTTTTGGCAGTGAGGTGAGACCATTGTCCTGGATGGTGTCTGCCATGGGTTTGAGAACTCCTTGATTCCCCCTGGATCACAGCACCTCATGATCAGATTAATAAAGATGAAATAGATTTAGGTGCTGACTCAAGGCCAAAATGTATTAATATTTACGGATATGATCTAGCGGCTGCCCCATCCCTGGAAGTGTTTAAGGCCCGGTTGGATGGGTCTAGTGGAAGGCAGCCCTGCCCATGGCAGAGGCTGGAACTATATGGTCTTTGAGGTCCCTTCCAACCCAAACCATGATGGGATTCCATGATTCTATGATTTCCACACCCAGCCTTACTCCAAGCGTGGCAAGTTGGCACAGGAGGTTGTCAGTCCTGAACAAGAGACAGTAAGAGAAAAGCTGACTTTGATCAACTGAGCTGATTTGCCCTGAAAGAGCAGCAAGGGGAATCTCTCAGCCAGGACCAGCCACATGGGTACCTGAGGTGCACAGCACCTGAGGGTGCTGCCTGGCTCAGAGGGTAATGCAAACAAGAGGGGTCACACATTCTCCTGTGCATCCCTTGTCTCCAGCTGGGCTGGGGAAGGAGGTGTCCAGCTTGCCACTGAAAGGAGGGGTCTGCTAGTGCAGCATCTCAGCTCCCACATGAGCCATCCCAGAGCCAAACTACTGTCTGATGAATCAATGCTTCGATCCAGCTCTCTGCCTCTCTCCGCATGCAACGAGCGTGATCCGAACAGCGACGCACTCACGGCCCTCCAGGGCTGGCCTGGGCAGCTCCTGATAGTGCTGTTTGTACGGCTTCCCGATGGGAACAATGTGGATTTTATTAAATGATCCCATTAATGTTTCTCTGTGTTGTCATTGCAGACTTCAAACGATGATTTATGTTGGCTCGTAGGTCTTTGTCCTCACACCGCGAGCAGCATCCAAGGACAAAGTGTTCTGGGATGGGACAGTGGGAGTCCTGCTGCTCCAGCTGTGCCATGGGCTGCTCCCCTCGGGAACAAGGGGGACCTCTGGCCTGCCAGGGACAGTGACACGAGCCACAGGGCCGCCTGAGACCACGCTCTGTGCTGCAGTGTGATGTTGGTCTCCAGAGCTGCCCAGCACTGGGGAACCCACACAACCACAGGCCAAGTTTTTCAACCTGTTGGAAGTGGCACAGCTCCTTTCATCCCTGGAAAATTGCACCTGTTTGTCACATGCTGGCTCTTAGCCCAAAGAGTTTCATTCATCCTGCCATGCTGTTTTTCCCCCTATTTAGTCATTCTTTCACCCCTGGTTGATTTTACCCCCAAACCAATTTTTCCCATGTTGCACATAAGCTGGTTTTCACCTCAGAAGTGAAGCAAATAATCCACTCAGAGAAGAAAATACAGCTTTGGAGTGGAGACTGTCCTCTTTGGGACTACAGGCTGTAGATATCCACACCTGGCCAAGGTAAGATGTGGCAATGCCTGGAATGACTGAGCAGTCAGTATGGATGGAGCCAAGAGGGGTATATTCCCCGGGCAGTTCTTCACACGTGCTTTGAGAGGTGTCAAAAATGCAAACCCCATCCTCTTCAAAGCACTCCCCTCTGCTCAGGTTGTGGCAATGAGGCAATCCTCAGATGTATCTTCCCATACTAAAAAACCCCTCAAGGATTTCACTGGCAGCATCACTTTTGTGTGTGTGCCCAAGGGCTTTCCTCTCTAAGCTCACCCTGAAGATCCACCAGATGCCTTGGTGACTCAGTGTCCCTGCCAGTGGGCAGAGAGCTTGCAGCCCTCACACTGCCTTTGGGGTGGCCATAAAAACACATCCAGCAACATCCATGGCCACATGCAGGTGTTTAAAATCAGTCAGGAAGGTTTGCTGTGGAGCTGCTTTTCATGCACCTGGGATGGCTGAGTGTCCGCTCCTCACCCTCCTGTTCAAACACAACCTCTGCCCTTGCAGCATGAGAGCATTTCATCCCTCGGGAGTCCCTCAGGGAAGATCTTGCTCTTTGGGGAACTGTAGTCATGTTAGAGTGGATATTGTGAAGAGGTCCAAACCTCCTCCCTCACACACATGTAAGGTCACTGACACCACAGTAAAGCAGAGCTATTGTCAGCACCTGCACACACCACAGGTTTCTGTGCCCAAATCCAATTACTGAGAACTGCAGGGTGAGGTTGTACAGAGGGTTTGGGGGGAGCTTGTGCAAAATGCAGCTCAGTTTCTTGCATATTTTTGCTTTAAAAATCATCACAAGCTGAAAGCAAAAGGCAGAATTAGACAAAATAAAAGTGCATCTTGTTACCATTCACAGTTAAGTCTGAGATCCTGCAGCATCAAGGAGCTTTCCTTGCCCAGCTTTGGAAAGATCACATCTCTGAGCTACAACCCTTCTTGTGCTTCTTATTTCTTCTTTGTTGGCTTATTACTCTCCTCAGACATTCTCAACTTCCCTCCGTCCTCAGGATGAAGGCTGCTGTGCCTACTTTGCAGCACCATTTAAAAGACCATCAAACCAGCAGATTTCTTGTCACTCCAGTGGGAAATGGTGGTATGAAAACTCAAGTCTCAGATGCCCACATGGATCTGGCTGAGTGGAGATGAACCACAGAATTCCAGAATGGTTTGGGTCAGAAGGAACCTTAAAGTCCATCTCATTCCAACCCTATTCCAGGTTGCTCCAAGCCCTGTCCAACCTGGTCTTGGACACTTCCAGGGATGGGGCAGCCACAGCTTCTCTGGGCTATCTGTTCCAAGGGCTGTATCCCAAAAGGTGCACTTTGCAGGTGAACTCCTCATTTGGGCAAGGAGATGAGCTCTCCTCCATAGGGTTTTGCAGGGAAATGTTTCCCTCAAGCATAACGGGGGAATATATTACTATATTTATTACTACGGGCTAGCAAAACCCCTAAAATAGTAAAATACAGCTGAAGGGAAGATCCTATTGGGAAGGGAATCATATGGCTGGCTGGGAAACGCAGGGCTTTGAAAGGGGATGGGGCGGGACAGGAAGAACATTCCTTTCTCACTACAAACGCCTTGAGCCACTTGGGAAACATCCGAGAGGGCCGCCCGCTCACACCCTGGGGCCGGCAGGGACCGTCCCGCTCGGCGGCAGATGCTGCGGCGCGGAGCCGCAGGCTCATCCGAGACCACCACCGGAGATGGAGAGGGATGAGGTGCCCGGAAAGAGGCAGCCTGAGCCCCAGATGCTCCAGCTGGAAGTGCACTGGGTGCAGGTGGCTGCACGCAGCGGGCTCACCTTGTCTGCAGCTCGGAGCTTGCGTGCATGGAAAAAGGAGGGAGAGGGGAGTGTGTTGCTGCAGGAGCGTGTTTTGCACTTCCGTGCGGTGCTCGGTTCCCTCTTTCCTGGGAAGGTGGAAAGTGCGGTTGCTTCGTTCTTTTCACCTCAAACAGGGTTATACTGTGGGGCTCAGAGGGTTGGCACCAACCTCAGGGCAGGTCTCCTTTTCACCACCCTGTTCTTCATCCCCCTGCCACTGCCTCTTCTCTGTCGTGCTTTTTAATAAAGTTGCCTATTCTTCCCCGAATTTCTGAATTATTGTGAAAAGCGGGGTTTGTGGATACATGGATGTGAAGAATAAAACGCTTCCTGTGCATCTCCATGATCACAAAGCCATCACTGGAGATGTCAAGACCAGCCCAAATGGCCATGAGAGAGTAACAGCTGCTGAACCAGCCCCTGCTCCCTGCATAACCCTTACACTGACTTCTAGAGGCACCCAAAACAGGGGCCCAGCCCTGCTCCCACATTGCTGCATTCAGTGCCACCAAAACTCCCACCAGGGTAGACCCATCCTGCAGTGGGTTCTTTTTTGTTCTTATTTACAAAGGGCTGGCTCTTCCTTTTGATAATTATCAGCCACCCTTTGAAGTCATTTGCCTCCGCACATGTTTGCTGCTGCTTTGAGGCATGTTAATGTCCCCAAGTGCTGAGGACACCCATGAAGAATCACAGTAGGGAAGCAATCCTGCTGCCTCCTCCCTGGCACAAAAGCACACGGGAAAGGTCTCTGCTCCTTCCCAAACTGGGATTAAATTTCCAAGTGACAACAGAACTTGCCTCCTCCTGCAGGTGCAATATTGAGTGGACTCTTCTTGAAGAGAAATTCTTAATGTCCTGAAGCCAAGGAGATCCTGAGGGGGGGCAAAAAGCCTGATTGCAGCAGGGATGGGAGCAGGGTTTCATGGATCAACACCACCTAAGGCCAGGCTGGGTCCAGCATCCCCAGAGCTCAGCCTTTCCCATGCCTGGAAAAAGCCACTGCAGAAGGTGCAACAGCCCCCAGTGGGGATGCAGGCAGAGCACATCTCAGCTTTGGCAGGAAAAGAGGTGGGGAGCAGAATTTCCCCCTTTCTTGTCTCTTCTCAATGAGAAAGGAAGATTTTCAGAGCTCGTCGGAGAGGTGTGATAGTTTAAATCAACAGCTTGCTGCTAGCACTGCAGAAACCTGCCCTGCACATTACCTGGTCAACAAACTGTGCTCTGAGAAAGAAAGGCCTGCTTATAAAAGCTCCTCAAACATAGCAAAACATGTGCTAGAAATAGATGCATGAATGATCGAGTCTGTTTTGAGTCTCCTCTCTTCAACAACCAAGGAAATCCCTATGTACAAACATTTAAACTGGAACATCTGGAGCGCAGTAATTTTATCTTGAAGATCCACATCAAACAAACCTGCAGCTCAGCCCAAGAAGATATACAAATACTTCCCCAAGGAGACCCCAGTCTTACCACTCGGGTGCCAGGAGACCTGTGATTTAAAAGAAAGATAATTCAGCATCTCTTTATCCACGCCTGACAAGTATTCCTTCAGAGGGCATTAGCATGAAATTATCGCTCTTAATCAAACCCAAAGTAAAAGAGATTTGTTTCAATTATTTGACGCAGGCCTTGAAATACCTGCTTTTAAATTTATAGCCCAGAGAACCCCATGCATCACTTGCAGGCAGAACTTTACCCGAGAAATTTCACTTTGGTTACACTTTTTCTGTGCAGCTGAACTGCTAAAATAAGCACCCGGCCATATATAGCACAGTACATTGGCACTCACAGCGGTGGGGAACGACTGGATTCAATTTTCCATGGAAGATGACAATTAAAATTGCTTTCTTTGGTATATCCCATCCTTTCTGTTGTTTTTTCTGTGCTCTCCAAGAGCAGAGTAAATTTAGGACTCCGAGCTCCTTTTCCTTCAAAATCTCACTTCCAGTTTCCATCTTATTAAAGACATGACTTAACTTTAATGTGTGTAACATAAACGGTATCGTAAAGAGGAAGAATTAAAACAGCATGGGAACACTGGTAGTTTCAAGGAGGGGGGAATGGCACAGCTTATTTCCTTTTGGTTTGTTGTTGTTTATCCAGTGGATAAACCTTGGTGTTCCCGCTCCTACCGACCGCTTCGCCTGCCTTGCAATAATTGGGAATTCCACGTTTCGCAAAGCTATTCCATTATATCCACAAATAATCCATCTTGTCAAGTCCATCTCGTCCGTCGAAGATAAAGTTGGAGCTGAGTCACTGCAGACATCTGGAGAAGGTTCATTACTTGTAATTGCGAGCCCCTCTGTTAATGCACCCCATGAGAAAGGAGCTGACAGGCTGCATATTTCTGCAAACTGTTCCCAGAAAGAACCAATTTCCTGACTTCCATGTGGTGTCAATAATATAGGCATGAGATGGAGCAGTGCTTATGAAATATTAAATCTGCTTACAGGACCCAGCTATAAGCAAATTCAGACCACCTGGGAGATGGAGGTTTGCACTGGGTATGTAGAGTTTGGCACTCACCTGGGCACATAAGACCGATGGGTTTTAATCTCCACATTTTGGCTTATTTACCACAAAACTTCCTGACAGTAGTGGAGGGGGGAGGGAAGAAAAAGGCAGACGGTGGAGGGGGTAAAACACATTTCTTCACGTTTAGGATTCAAACCTTTCAAATCACTGACATTATTAAATTTACTATCACAAGCAGCCAGAGATCTTATTATTCATCGTCAGAAAAAGAAAAAAAAAAGGCTGATATTTCATGGCTTTGGAGTTAGATCATTTTGGTTCATGCCAATGAAAACAAAGCATTAGTGTTTTGATGTTTCAGTATAATGATTTAATTCTCTCATTGATATTAGAACCCAGAAACACAACAAACACCAAGACCCCTTCAAAATCCTTGAGTCGGAGCAAAGGCTCTTAAATCACTTCAGCACTTCGACCTCCCATTTCATAGCGTGTATTTTATGCCAGGGACTCTGGAAAGGGGGGGGGGGGGGGTCCTTCCCAAACGTGCAGCATGACAGTGCTAACCTGCTTTTGGAGAGCTTGCCTGTGTAAATTGAAAAACATCTGGGCTCTTTTTGCTGGCAAAAGCGGCAGTTCTTTGACCTCAGAGCAGAGCCGTCGACTTGAGCTCCAAACGGAGCCTTTTCCACCCCCCGCTTTTCCACTCCCTGAGCGCTGCTCCCCGGGAGGAAAACCAGCACCCTGGGAGCAGGGAGGCACGTGGAGCCATGGGGAGAAAGCAATTTTAAAGGCATTAGTAGTCCACCACCTATGTTTTACTCCCCAGTGTTCAGGGCTGGGGATAAGGAGTGGTCTACATTTTTTCTAGCATGAAATAAAAGAGTTTTCCTCCAAGAAAGATGAAGGGAAGAAGCAGGGGAGAAACAGACTTTCAGTAGAGCAAAAGAAAGATGCCAGCAAGCCTAATGGGGACATTTTTGCTCTGTGTTGCATAGAATATCATAAAATCTTAAAATCAAAATCCCAGAATGGTTTGGGTTGGAAGGGACCTTAAAGCTCGTCTTGTTCCAAGAGCCTGCCATGGGCAGGGACACTTTCCATTATCCCAGGTTGCTCCAAGCCCCCTCCAACCTGGCCCTGAACACTTCCAGGGATGGGGCAGCCACAGCCTGTGCCAGAGCCTCACCACCCTCACAGGAAACAATTTCTTCCCAAAATCTAACCTAACCCTACCCTCTGTCACTGTGAAGCCAAAACCAGAGGTAAAACATCACATGGGACTTACTAGCAACACCTGCCAGGAGGAGAAACTGTCCAAGGTGACGAGGACAGGCCCCAGAGGTGGTGGAAGGTTGGAGATGCACATGGTACTACAGTACAAGAGCTCAGGGATGCAGGGTCAGGCCAGGCTGGCATCTATGCACCAGCCATGCCACATCCACCCCATTCCAGGGGGCAGCAGGACCACCCCCTTCCCACTGCTGAGCCTCTCTGCTGTGCACAGCACAGTACATGGGGATTTGGGTGCACATACACCTTCCCGCCTATTTATTTCATGCACAGGGAAGGAGCTATTTTTGGTTTCCCGTCTCTGCTGCAGCCAGTATCTGTCAGTGGGACGTGATGGACGGCACTGTGTGATGGCTCTGCTCCCCCACACGGCAGGAATGTCTCTGGTTTTCTCTCCTCTGGACCATGTCTTTGCTGAGAACATCCAGCTGGGCCAGCTCGAGGCACAGGAAAATCAGGCAGCTGCCCAAAGCAGCCTGGGCCTCCCTGCCTGTGCCAGAGGGCTGCAGCACCAGTGGGCTCCTTCCAGTGAGGGAGGGCTGGGGATGTGTATCCTGCACCAGCAGCCACCAGGGCAGCACACTGGGACATCCTCCTGCTCCCCACTCTTGCCCTGATTCTCCTTCTGAAGACCAACAGGCATAGGTGGCGAAGCTCTGAGCTGGATTTTTCCCTTGCCACACCACTTAGACCTAAAGGTCTGATGCTGCAAGGTGGTTTTTAGGTGTTTTCTCCTGTATCCATGTCCTGCATCCTCCTCCCATAGGTCATGTCTGGATGAAAAGCATAGAGCCTCTCCGAGGACACTTCACTGGCCATCAGGTGCTTGTGATGATCAAGGCTAAAATCTCTGCTACATCACTTAGGCTGAGCCTGGGGTTTGGCTGTATTCTTGGCCTGGTACAGCTGGTGCAGGTCTTTGTGCAGCTCCTGCCTCTGGCTGTGCTGAGTTCTGTGCTCAAGGTGATACTGAAGTAACTACCTGCAATTCTGTAGTCAGTGGGATGCTTCTCTTCCTCCCTGGATTTCCATGGAGATGCTGCTGGCATCATCAAAGACCTGCAGAGAATGGGGTTTATCTGTTGAAGTCTCCACATTTTCCACATTGACCACTTCAATCTGGATGACCAGAGTTTCCAAAAACTGGATTTGTTTCTTTACTTGGCTTCACCTTCTTGCCACCACATTCTCCCAGAAGGACACAAGTGGTTCTCCCAACCCTGCCTACAGCCCTTGGCTGTCTCTGCCCAGCCTCTCTGCAGGCACCTCACAACCAAACACTTCTGCACCAAATTGTATCTGAGCTGACAATACCTTCTGCTCTGGTCCAGCATCAGTGCATGAAGTCTGGAATGGATGCAACAAACTCATGGAAATAGTCTTTCCCAGCCTGTATCAAGCTGAAGATGAAAACACAAGTGCATGTTTTTGTCTCCTTTTTGTGTTTTTAAAAGCAAAACAACAATGAGCAAGCAGAGCTGCTTTTACCTGTTGGGGCAGATATGGCCATGGTCTCTGCCAGCTTCTGTGTCTGTGCAGTGCCTGTCTCCCACCTGCTACTGGCCACTGAAGGACCTGAGCCTGTGACTGCCACACCTCCAAATCTCCAAAAGGAGATTCAGCACGTACATCTCAGTGCAGAAACCCCGCTCTGTCAATGTCTAAAGTTTCATGCTTCTCCTGCAATGGGTGTCCTGCACTACCCTAACAAGATGACTTAAAAATGCTAATAAAATAAATGAGAAAGGTCCTTTGTGTTCCTCAAAATAATAATAAAACAGACTCTGTTTTAAAGAAGGATGGAATCTGCTGCTCCTGAGAGCAAAGGTTCATAATTGGAATAAGGAGTGTCAGCCCAGCTGTTTCTACTGGGAGGCCACATGTCATGCCCCTCCGTGGTCCTTCATGTCCCTGTTTCTACAGACAACTGTCCCTGCACAGACCAATAAAGGGGTTAAGAAAGCAGCAGTGGCTCACAAAAGATGCAAAGGTTTGTGCCTGAGCTACTCCCTGAGTATCCAAAAAGCTCAGCCCAAAGCAGGACATCTATGAAGTGCCCTGAGCTCTGTGGCATCCCATCACTATTCACTGCTGGGCTCAGTATCCCTATTTTGCATTAACAGAGCAGGGCTGTGTTTTGGCAGAGGGTTTGTGATACCTCAAGCTTCAGCTCCAGTGCTGTAATCCCCAATCTCTCCAATTCCCGCCCTGTCCTTCCTGGGGCTGAGCATAAAAGTAGTGGAGAAAAAAAGCCCCAGGGACATGCAACACGGAATCTCACCAGTCATTTATCACCTGAGCAACAAGAGCTTGGTAACAGGCTGTTATCTTTAGCAGAAAGCAGCTGAAGAAAGGAGACACCAGTTCACCAACCCCAGGTCACCTCCCTGGTGACCATTTATCGGTGTCTGCAGCTCTCCAGGTGCTCAGGGAACAGGGATACTCCTCACCACGTGTGGATCATCTTACCCACCCACCCCAAAGCACAGTCAGCTGTGTACTGCTGCCCACCAGGACATGCTGAGACATGTGGTGGGATTGTTGGGGTGTCCTGTGCAGGGTCTGGGGTTGGACTTGATCATCCTTGTGCATCTTTTCCAACTCAGGATGTTTTGTGATTCTAAGGCTTTGTCCAGCCAGGGTTTGAGGTGGGTCTGACTCCGAACCTTCCTCATTTACCCCAAAACAGGCCTTTCCTCTGCCCACCCTCCCAGTGCAGGAACATGTTACATCAACCCCAGCCCCACTGCTGTGTCTCCCAGATCAGGGTGACCTTTTCAACATATTTTCTGGAGAATTACAAAGCATTATCTGAGAGAAAAAAAAACAGTCTAAACCAAAGCAATTTGGGTAATGATGCCCTTTTGTTCCAGTTTATCCCGCATCAAACTCCATAGATGGCAACTCTGAATGTTTCCCAGACCTTCACAGTAGACCTTGGAACTGTCTCCCTGATTTATCGGTTGTTTCACAACACATGCATTTCTCCTATAGAATCCCAGTGTTTTGCTTATAAGCCATATTATAACTGCGAATCAATCTTCTTTATTTGAACATTTAGGACAGATTCACACATCATTTTACCATTAGCTAGAATAGACTCAGCCTCACAGATCTTTCAGGATTCAAGCCTGGCTGTGTTGTTTCAGTTCTTTGCTGTTGCCTGTGTTGTGTGGAAAAAAAAAAAAACCACACCAGTCTTTGGGGCTTTCTGTTGCTGCTTGAAGAAGAACACAGGTTGTTTCATCACTGGTTGTGAGACATGTGTTACCCGGCTCATTAATTCACAACAGTTCTTGTTTTCTCTGCCTTTTTCATGCTGATCTGATACATTTGTGAAGTCCAGGGTTGTACTGCAAGTGATTAATGCTGCAGTGAAGTCTAATAAACTGAGATTCCAACAAAAAAAAAAAAGTGTGAAAAATGTAATCTCTAATGTTCTGAAAGCTCACATATGACAAAACCCATAAATCACCCCAGAAAGCAGTCATTATGGTGAGTTACTAACTAGATTATACAGCTGCATTTGTCATAATTTCCCATTACGTAGAGAATAAACCTATCAGGCTGATTTATGGCAGAGGGCTCCACAATATGGGAACTGGGACCTGGGCTGTTCTGTGGCAAACGAAAAGAAATGTTGTGTCTACTCAAGTGCCAAATGGAAAAGGAAGGAGGGGAGATCACTGTCATTTGAAGGCACTGATCCAGGGCCAAAGACTTCAGAGAGGACTCAGGCCCATGCGATGGCATGAAGAGCATCCACCAACCTGTTCCAACACCACCAGCATCATCAGAATGTGCTCTCTACAGGTCAGCGGAAGAGAAGAGATGGGAGGTCTTTTGGGGGCACCAAAGTTGGTCATGGAGAAATCATAGAATCCTAGAATGGTTTGGGTTGGAAGGAACCTTAAAAAACATCTCATTCCAACCCCCTGCCATGGGCAGGGCCACCTTCCACCAGCCCAGGTTGCTCCAAGCCCCATCCAACGTGGCCTTGGACATTTTCAGAGATGGGGCAGCCACAGCTTCTCTGGGCACTGTGCCAGGGCCTCCCCACCTTCTAAGGGAAGAACTGTTTCCTAATATTAATCTAAGCCTGTTCTCTTTTCAGTTTGAAGCCATTCCCCCTTATCCCGTCACTCCAGTTCCTCTCCAGCTTCCCTGTAGGCCCCTTCAGATACTGGAAGGCTGCTATAAGGTGTTCACACAACCTTCTCATCTCAAGCTGAACAGCTCCAGTTTTCTCAGCCAGTCTTCACAGGAGTCTTCATAACTTCAGACTGTAGAAGAGAATTTGGCCAGCTCAAAGAAATGGCATCACGTACAAGGACAGGCTCGATTTTCTGCAGCAGTGAGTACTGGATCTCTTGGAGCACCTGTGCTGCCCCCTGGAGAAGTGCCTTGACCACTTCATCATAGGCAGCAAGAATTGCCCAGTGGACATCAGCTTGTCCCCTGACTTCCAAAGGGTTGAAACACCCAGCCTCCTCCAGCACCTGCCACATGATCCAGCCCACAGAGAGGCCCTGCAGGTGAACACTGGTCTGAAACATCAGCTCAAAGGACTCCTTCTTGTGGCCATTCAAAGAGGTGCTCACACACAGAACTGTGCTTGTGGGGTTCACGCCTTATCAGAGACACTGCCTATATTGACTGCAGATAATTTATATATGCAGTTAGTGCATTTATACCCAGCAATCCTGAACCTTCTATCCTGTTGTTTCAATAAAACTCA
>VXBX01001840.1:1056-18529 GCA_013400415.1 Scytalopus superciliaris
AAAAAAAACCAAAACCTGGATGTGCTTCAGGTAGTTTAGGCTCTGGCAGTATCAGAATTGAGCAGTCAGGGGCGAGCCTACGCTGTACGCTCTGCTGTTGAAGCAGTTGTGCAGTGCCCACCCAGTCTCTTGACTTTTTAGTGACAAAAAGAAAGAAGTCAGTGTTATGCCCTGTGAATAAAGGCTTCTTCCCACAGACACAAAAAGCACAGGTGAACAGTGTCAGGCAGAGGAACCCCAATAACCCGAATGAAAGAAACCAAGCCCTCGGTTCAGCTGCTCCCAGAGCTGGGGGTGCGACCCACAGGGACAAGTCCACAGGAGAGGCTCTCTCTAGATCACCTGGCAGACTGAAGGAGGGACTTACTGCCCACTGCATGTGGAATTCATTGTGAGATGCCAGGAATAGTATTTTGGGATTGCACAATGCCGTACAGGATATTTAGAGGAAAAACTGAAGGCAAGACAAGGGAGGGTGAACCATGGAAGTGGTTTGGGATGGAACAAGCATAGAAGGTACTGGGGGGGAAAAAAGGGGTAAGAGGGGCCAGGTGCACATAAACAGGTGGTGCTCAGTATGGTTGTTCAGCCATGCCCTGCACCTGATCATTCAATTGTTAGACTACATTTGTAGTAAACTATTTTCCTGTGAGAGGGGCATCTCCGTTCTGCATAACCACGTATGGAAGCGTATGTGCCAGCAGCTGGAGTTGCACCACGGGTCACTGGGGCGCAGGTGCTGGAGGCACCAGCAAGTGGAGAGGCCGGAGCCCAGGCACACTGCCTGGATACCTGTGTCACTGTGTGACCTCTGGCAAACACCAAGCCAGGCCAGCCAGGCAGTAGGCTCGGAAGCCAAGAACTGCAATGACAGTAAGTCTGGACCAGCTACTGCAGAGACCAGAAGGTCTGAGATTTGGCTACTGGAGGGGACACCAGGGGGACTGGCCACTGGCAAAGTCATAAATCCAGACCAGCTGCCAGAGAGACACAGTGCGTGTTTGCAAGGCAACTGGGAGATCAGGGGATCCAGGGACCAGTAACGGACTGAATAAGAATTTAAGGCCACTTGCTGCTGGATCCATGCTGTGTACATAAGTATTTGCCACAAACAGGCTTTCATCAGTCAGCCAGTGACAGGAAAGGAGAGGCCATTGAAGCTGCTATGTTTGTGTGAGTGCTACATTTTTTGATGTCTGCTGTATATACACATATAGTGTGCACATGTGACTCTTGGGGATACATCCTTGTGGTCCTGGCCACAAGGAGCTGCAGCAGTCTCCTCTATAATGGGCTACCAGATGCAGCAACTCCTAATATTAGATCTATCTAAACTTGTATTACTCTATCACCTTACTGCTTAATGTTGTTAGGCAGACCAAGTTTCCGCACTCATGTAATTATAGCAAAATACTGCTATAAAATTTTCTTTTGAGCAAGTGCCTGATGGAATGTCTGAATTACATATTGTTCTGCATGAGTGTAAAATAACCCTTGTAAAAAATGAAGCTGGCTGCCAACCAAGATTTTTTCCTTGCTTTTTTTTTTTCCTTTTTAAAATAGCTCTGCTCATCAGTCTAAGGTCATATCAGTACTTGGATGAGAAATCACAGAAGGTGAAAAGCCTGCATATTGAAGATACATATAGACTTTGAGCTGAAACAATAGATGTAGCTCCAAGACAATTACAAAAAAAAAACCCGACAAAGTGTCCACAATCCACCCTTCATCCAACACCTTCCACCAACACTTGCACTTACACAACACAGTGCACAGCCAGTTCAGCAAGATGATCCAGCTACAGAATAACCTATTTATTTATTTATTTTGCAAGCATAATAATTTAATAATTGGTTTAAGTCAACATAAATGTGGGCCATTGCCAAAACAGTAATTTCTGCCTCCCCCAAATCATGGCATCTTCCTGCCCCTTCACTGTGCTGATATGAACACTCACAAATCATCTGAGTAGCTCAGATCAGGGAACTGAGTTGTCTTCACATTAATCATTTGGTTCAACCTGACCAGGTGCTGGGTCCTGCCCTTTGGCTACAACCCCGCGCAGAACCACAGCCTGGGGACAGAGTGGCTGGAGAGCAGCCCAGTAAAAAGGAACCTGGGCATTCTGATTGACAGGAGGCTGAACACGAGCCAGCAGTGTGCCCAGGTGGCCAAGAAGGCCAATGGCATCCTGGCCTGTATCAGAAATAGTGTGGCCAGCAGAACTAGGAATTGATTGTTGCCCCGTACTCGGCACTGGTGAGGCTGCAGCTTTTGAGTGCTGTGTCCAGTTCTGGGACCCTCAGCTTAGAAAGGATGCTGAGGTGCTGGAGCATGTTCAAAGAAGAGCAATGGAGCTAGTGAAAGGTCTCGAGCACAAATCCTACAAGGAATGGCTGAGGGAGCTGGGGTTGTTTAGCCTGGAGAAAAGGAGGCTCAGGGCAGACCTTATCACTCTCTACAACTCCCTGAAAGGAGGTTGCAGCCAGGTGGAGGTCAGTCTCTTCTCCCATGCAAATAGCAGTAGGATAAGAGGGCACAGTCTTAAGCTGCAGCACAAGATGTTTAGGTTGGGCATTAGGAAGAAGGTCTTTATAGAGTGATTGGGCATCTAAATGGCCTGCTCAGGGAGGTGATGGAGCCACCATCCCTGCAGGTATTTAAGAAGAGACTGGGTGTGGCAGGTAGTGCCACGGTCTAGTTGACAAGGTGGTGTTAGGTCAAAGGGAGGACTCAATGATCTGAGAGCTCTTTTCTAACCTAGTTGATTCTGTGATTTTTTCTGAGCTGGGTTAGTTTTAACCACCAGGAGTTCCCTGATCAGTATGCTACAGGACAAATAACTCTCAAAAAGAAATAGACTGAAAAAGCTTCTTTAGGCTCCATCTGGATCATTGTAGGGTGAATTACAAACCATATTCCTAAAGACTTTTATTAACACAACTGAGGGTGTTGGAGACTGCTGGGCTATGGACAGCTTTTGCTTTAAGAGGATGCTGCTGTAGGCCTGGGAAAGCAGTAGAAAACACCACCTGTGTCCTTGAGCCAGGCCTGGGAAAGCTGAAGAAAGAGAAAAACAACCGTGGAAAACAAGAGTATGTTTTGGGACTTACCAACACGAGGAGAGATGTTAACTACCTATCAGAAGATGGTTTTGGACTGATGGACAAGTGTGCTTGGCAAATGACAAGTAGTTTGTGTGTGTGTGTGCAGTAGAAAAATAGTATAAAAAGCTAAGCTTGTAGTTAATAAAATGGCTTTGCTCTTGCTTGTAAAAAGGCCTGACTCTTCTCCATTATTTAGACCGTCGCAACTAATGCCCGCACTGAAGGGACAACAAACCACAGACAGCAGTGAGAAAATTCTGGTCACCACTAAAGAAAATAAACATACATGCACCCCTCGCATCACTTCACTGTCTTCTACATCTCCTATTTTAATCCTATGCACAAGGTACAGTTCATTTATCCTTCACATTTTTAAGGTGGAATTCACTACTCTCCTCAGAAAATAGAAGAGTTTTGCATTTGGAATTCAGCTTCCTTTTTTTTTGCTTTTTTAATTTGCTTGATTCTTTCATTTTAAAAAAGCAGATACTTCCCAAATTAAATAGCAATAATTAAACCCCCAGTTTTCAAATTAATGTAATATTTGTATTTAGAAGTTCATGAAAAATGAGAACTGTGAGAATAGATCAGAAGATTTTTCTAGGGAGAGAAAAATCAGCACACTTATTCAAAATCCAAGCAACACCCCCTTGCTAATGTTGCAAAACTTTACCAGTTGGGAAATAAGACTGAAAACTACAGGTAACAGGTAAGTTCCAGTTTTTGCTGTGAAAAAGTCTAGAATTAATATAAAAAAAAAATACAAACAGTGCAATCTGGAGAGCTATTGAGGTGAGCAAGTCACAGATATAATACAGTCAGGGATTAAAGTAGCCAAATTACTACGAATTGCTGAAAATCTCAATGGGCACAAATTTTACAAGTGATAGGTATCATGGCCAGTAACTGTGTCAAGTGGCCCTTGTAAATTTAGGCATATTATGAGACAGAACATCCTGAAAAGGAGAATGTCTTAAATCAGGGGAGCATCTTGGAGGGAGAGAGAGGATCCTTTGTCACACAGAAGTGAGGAAGAATCTCTCCATGACAGACATAAAAAAAGAATCACTATAAAATACATGATTCAAAGGCACAAAGACATCTGTGAGAATTGAGGATGCCTTAAGAAAGAATGACACCAGCTTAAGTTATTCAGGCTGGGACCTTGTAGTGCAGAAAATACCAAATCAACAGATTGCTAAGCCCTGTCAAGTTGCTCTGCCCACAAAGTGATAGCCCCAGGATAAGTCTGCAGGACTTCTGTTCTTATTTAGTAATACACAAGCAAACCAGCCCTGCAGAGACCTGGGGTTAGCATTTGCAATCATCTAGGAGCCTGAAAGTCTTAGAGAACAAGAGCACAATTGCAAGATTTGAATCAAAGCTAAAATGAAACCCTGACACCCCTGTGCTTGTGATAAACTGTAAGAAGGTTCAGCAGCTAGGATGGGTATGTTACCCATCACTGAATATACCGGGCTATACTGGCAATGGAAACATTTGGCAAGTATCGAGACAGTTGCTCACTCTTGCAAATGAATTTGGCAGCTGCGTAAGATGATTTGAGAGCGTCTATAGGTAGAAAGGGCTGCAAAACTTCCATTAGGTCATCATATAGTCCTCTCTACTGACACGACAGCAAGACAGTGCCAAGTCATTCAATCTGTCTGTCTTTAAGAGCCTGCTGCAGCAAAGGGTGGGTGAGAAAGCATTGCACTCCAAAGGTTTCTCATAGAGACAGTTGTTTCATGGGCAATCTCTAAAGCTAACGGGTGCAGGCATTATTCATTAAGGAGAGAGTTAAAGATTACAAAGTTTTGTGAACTGAAAGTTGCAAGATGACCTCACCTGGAAGTTAGAGTGCTTAAGTACATTTGCACCAGACCTTTTAGAAACACTTTTAGATCATTTATAACTTGTGTTTCAAGTGGCTTTCTCATGTCACTTGATTTTTTTTCCCCCTCATCTTCATCAACACTTTTACCATCACTTTTGTACTTTCTTGTTCTTATTCTTGCTGCATGTGGAGCTCTCAGACCACTCCTTTCCTTTCTAAACTTCTGTCCTGCATTGGGGGTGGGGCGGCAAACAAAGGGAAGTGCTGGCCCTTTTTTTCTTGCATCTATTTTTATGATCACTATCTAGCATGTATTAACGTCTAACCTCTAACAGTTCTTGCAACTGCTGCAAGAACAAGGGTGCCTGTATCTCATGACAAGCACAGAAAACACAGACATTAACAACGCAATAATTACCTTTACACTACTCTCCTGAAATTAGCCTGAATTGCTTACAGCCTGCTCCAGAGCTCTTATCAGCTAAAATTCCAAGCATAAAACCTGACTACACTTCCGTCCCCTCTGCTGATGTAAGGCACTCTCTCAAAATTGAGTCCACTGAAATGGGGAATAAATTAGACAATTAAAATGCCTCCCATGCCAAATTTTAAAGAATTTATTTTCATCTCAGCCTGACATTCCAAGGCCCACACGTTCAGCTCTTTAACCATCCTTC
Source organism: Scytalopus superciliaris (assembly GCA_013400415.1). NCBI lineage: Eukaryota > Metazoa > Chordata > Aves > Passeriformes > Rhinocryptidae > Scytalopus > Scytalopus superciliaris. Next base: position 6,678 of record VXBX01001840.1, read on the forward strand.
AAACTAAGTTTGGCTTAAAGCTAAAGTACTCTAAATTGTAATACTGTGTGACTATACAGCACTATGAATTAGCTCTTCACTTTGTAAGTCACGTCCTTAAAAGTAGAAAAGCTAAGAGCACCATTCTTTACAAATTAAGAAGTGTGTACACTCCTAATACATGCTTATATCTTCTCCGATCCTCTCTTCCAACAAGCTTTTTGATGACTGATCAGAACCAGCCGAGAAATACAGGAAGGTTTGCGAGTACGATTTTCTCAGATATTTTACTTAAATTCTCACAATCTCACTAGCACAATGGTCTCTAGAAAAAGAAACAGGTGTAAGAGAAGTCAAATTCCTGCAATTCTCACATTTTTTTCATAGAGATATGAAAATTTTGGAGATTATGCTTTTAAATACTAACCTCAAAATACTTCCCCATGTATTACTCCCTGCATTAGACAGAGGAGCAGCTTTCTCCATTCCTGTAATTTTGCTCAGTGGATATTTGGAGGACAGTGAGATAACTGTCTCATTATCTTGACTTCAGGAAAGTCATATTGTGACAAAGCTTCTCTTTCAGGGGAAAACTTAAGGCCCAAAGCCAAAAGCTGGGACTGGACTCTGGTTATGCTGGCATGGCAACAGAGGGGATCCAAACAATGAGCACAGCCCCAGAGAGAGCTGACAACTAGCTTTGAAGGCATCCAGGCCTAGTCTGCAATAATACTCACGATAGCTCAAAAAAATCTCCCAGTTCCCTTCAGTAAGGCATTTCTTGTCCCTCCAGCTGATAGCTACATCCTCTCTGTCTTTCTGAGGTCCACCTTCCTACCTATTGGATATGGGAACACACACACACCCCAACCCCCAACACTCCAAACTGGGACTTTCCAAAAGGTGGAAGAATGGAAAAGAAAATCAGGCAAGAAAATGCAAATAGCCATGCATTTCTCTTTTGTCCATCTTACATTCACATAGCCTGGTAATACATTTTGAGAATCAAAAGAAGAAACTTTCCTCAGAATGAATGAGGGAACAGAATTATCACTGATAAACGTGAATCCTTTAAAATACTGTCTATACAGAATATTTTCCAAGTTCCTAAATTTTTAATGATTTAATGAATAACTAGATAATCTTTTCATATACATGGCAGACTACATGATGTGTGTTTGCATGCAACTCCAGTGAGCTAAGTTAATATATTAAATATAAATATATGTAATGGGATAGTAAGTTCATTTCCCACCACATTCCCTGCCAGCCCTTGGAAAGGGGAGTTTCCTTTACATCCACAATTTCAAAATTAGGTCTCTGTTTCTGCACAAGAAAGAGTATTTATGTTTTTTTTAATCTTGTTTACAAATTTTCAGTAACTTAACAATTTAAAGAAAAATAGATGAAAGACTGTAATCTTTACATGGAGCACAGCTTTCTTCAATAGTGGATATATCGCTACTCAAAAGTAAGGAACCTGGCAATTTATATTCTTTCATTGTAAAGAAGCAGCCACAATTCCATTCAATAGACAAGTCACTACTGCAAAACTTTCATTTTAATCCTTCCAACTTCTTTGGAAAATGTTGAATATTGTACATCTAATATGACTCTTTTTCTTATTTTCTGATCATGTAATACCATTCTAATTTCTGGTTTTCTTCCCCACTCCTTCAAATACAGAGCACCTTAACAGGGATAAATGAAAAGTACGTTTCTCTGCTCTTTTCTCAAATGCATGAGTATCCTGGTTATATCATTTGTAATTTCATAAAGTCTAGTTATTCATATGACATATGATCATAGGAAATTATAAATTAGGTTGTACTAATTGTGAAAATACCACACTAGAATTATGCAAGTCTTGATTTACAGCAGCATTGCAGATGCCTTCTCTGTCCTGGAAATCAGCTTTGCAGATGCTGAACATTATATGAGATGTTGGTTTTAGTGGTGAAGCTGGTCTGAGTTCCTTCTTCCCCTCTCACTCTTGGCTGCTAGTTCTATTAGTACCATCTATCTCAGCACTTGGCTAGTGGGCATCCCAAATTAAGGAGCAGTAACAAGTCACAGATGTGACAACACCCAGGGAACTCCAAGTGTTTACGATCAGCTAGGGAAATGACAGGGAAGGTCTTACAGCAGCAGAGTAGAAGAGCACCAAGTACATCAGTCCAGTTTTATTAACCAGTCCCCAACTCCTAAAATGACCTGATCAAACAGGTACAGATTTACTAAATAGTAAAGAAATGATCCTGAATTGACAATCAACTTGTCTCTAAATTTCTCTATTCGCTATTATAAACTACTCTGTCTAGAACATTGCAGGGAGAAGGAGATCATTACAAAACATAAAGAGCTAGCAAAGTAATTTTGTAATATTCTGAATAAGATATTATAACAAAATTTACAAACTTGCAAAATCTAACTTGCAAACAATGCAATAATAAATTACTTACACTCAGCCATCCAGTCACACCTTAGGTGTACTAAAGTGTACTTGGTAATTATTAACAGCTACACATGTTTATGCAGTATTTTTTACCCAAAGACTTAATTGCTTTACCAGCTGTTTATGAAAACATTTCAAGGGCACACTGAACTACAGCTGTACATGCAGCTCCACCACTAAAATAGACAGATAGTAAAAATACTCCTGACTGGAATATCTTTTCCCGTTCATCTGTGAAGTGCAACAACAGAAACTGAATTAATACTTCTACTTTTGCAGACATCCTAGTAATTTTAGCAATAATCTGCTTGATTATAAGATGCCAGGCCTGAATGTTTTCAGTTGTGTTATCTAGAAACCAAAAGTAAGCAGTTAGATTGAAATTGGACAATATGACAAATCCTGAAAATAACATTATTTAATCCTCTGATTGCTACTGTCACAAATGAACAGTGGATTTTCTCTTACAACATTCAAATTAATTGGTTAAGAAGATTCTTATTCATATCAAGTGATAGAAGGTATCACCCAAACCTGTAACAATGTTCTAGAAAGGTGAAGGAGCCAACAAAAATTCCCATTATGAAAAATTAAACCTAAATTTGCAAAGAGTCCAAACCTTATAGACCAATGTACTCAGTAAACATTAAGATTGCAGAAAAGATAAAGAAAATATATTCAAAACCATATGTAAACAATAAATACCACTAATATTATCAGCATGGAAAGCATTCAGAAACATCTATTGAGAGACAAAGGATGAACACATTAACCTTGTGAAATAGTTACAATCTGTCCTCATTGTTAGGTCAAAGATAATATCTGAGTATGACTTCTAACAAAGTTCCTCTTGGAAGACACATTAATAGATGTTAGTGACAGATGAAGGACAAAGTACTCCTGAACCAAAAACCAAACAGGAGGTGAGCTGTAACAGAATAAAACTCTACATCCAGTTTTTCTGCTCACATACATCAGGTTCAAACAATGAAATCCCAGTCCAACTGGAATGTTGTGTCTAAGTGTGCAAGTGAAAGAGCTATTCATTTCCACACACTGTATAGTAAGCCCAAAGAGTAAAACAGAGCAACATTCTCCTAAATTAAAGATACCAACAGAAGGCAAGCTGCAAACTCAGATAATAAGCATCAATTAAATTCAGTATGTTTTATATAAATAAATATTAAAAAATAAATAAAGATATATATACATTGAAAACATTTAAGTTGAAGAAGAAAATGTGGGTAAAAACCTCAGTTCTTTCTCTGGTGGCCAGTCCTGCTCACCAGCAACACTGAGTCGATACTAAGTACAATTCAATGCCTGTCCATTGTTTCTTCCAATCCAAATTATTTGTATTTTCGTGTTACTGCTTATAGATTCTCAGAATGTCATGAGGACAAGTAGAAACCAAGTACCTAAGAGGTGCAATAATATCCTACCAAACACATGTATGATTTTGTTTTCACTTACTGTTAAATAGTTTAGGAATGTTGAAGTCATTTTCATTTTTAAAGAGCATGCAGACTTAGCTGATAGAATTCTTTGGAGGCATTTGAGAAAAAACACTAATGACACTGTCAAATAAATTACCTCCCTCCCACTCCTCCCTCCCCATTCCCCCCATCTTGTGTCAACAAGGACTATATTCTGAATACAAAGCAACGGTACCAAGGAGATTGCTGTGCTCTTTGCATCTTAATAATGACCAAACACCCATTCATGAAGCACTAGTGAAGTTTTCCTATAAAGATAGGTAAAATAATTTCCCAGTATTCAGAACTTATAATCACAAATAGCAAACTGCCCAATGAACAGCATGGTCAATATCTTACAGTTCAAAGAGTCTTAAAATTACAACACATAGGTAAGTTTCACTTACAGTCGCTACAAACTATTAAACATCTTTAGAAATAGCTCATCTCATAGAATTTCTGAGTCCCTTGTGCTTTACTTGTATTAGTGACATTTTTAGGGAAAAGTTTTTCTGAAAAGAAGCCTAGAAAAACAAGTGGGTTTTTAAGCCAGATATGCTATAATTTTTCATTCATCTAATCAAATCCCTACTTGTCTACTCCAAGAAATGGACACCATGTGTCAAATAACAAGCGTTTTTGAAAGAATGCACAGCATTTTCAGGGCTGGGTTTCAGAAAAATTAGCTCTATGAACAGTGCAGTTGTCCAGTGGTCCACAGGTGTTTCACAAGAATTTCAGTGGAAACTAGGGTATTTATTTACACATTCCACTGCTGCACTGGAAACCCAAACACAGCAGCTTTGAGCATGATATAAAACTAACAACCTGTTTATCATCTGCATTAAATGTTACAGAGACAACAAACCAAAATAATACATACACACAGACGTTTTCAATCTTAAAATTATTTTAATGCCCCTTTAACAGAGAAGTATTCTTTGACTACAGAGACTGGCAGTCAGATACAATTCCATTACAATATTAATAATAATAAAAAACCCAAACTGGCTTTCACAACTGGTTTCCATTACTTATGAATTTCATACCAAAACCAACTTTGACAAAACAATTTCATTTCACACTACAAAGGAGGGTATGGTTTACACAATCTATGTAATTGCTACATTAGCTGTAATGAATAGCAGACAAAAGTGACGTAAAGAGCAGAAACTGTCTTGGAAAATCGAAGTTATTAAGAAATTACTTAATACAGCCAGGATTGTTTTCTCACTACAGTGCTTGAATCACCAGTGAACCTGAAGACCATAACTAACATTGACATTAGATATCCTTCTTTTATACCACATTTCATCATAGCTTTGTGAAGCTTTGCAGGGTTAGCCCCATTCTGCAGACACAGAAGGGCTTCAGCACAAAAATGGCTTGTTCAGTTACTCAAAAAGGCAGCAGCACATCAACGGAAGCAGCTCACCCAGTCTCACTCCACAACTTTTTGGTTACTTTTCAAAAGTCATCACAGAGGACCCATACCAGCTGCACCCGGAATTCACGATACTGAAAAGGCATTTAATATCTTTTCCACTTTACAACACTTTTTGCTGGAAAGACTGCTGATTTCCCAGATTATTCTGGAAATAAACCCACTGTGTACCTTTCAATCACACTGCTAGTCAGAACCAGCAGATGGAAACTTCTGCAGTTGTACCTGGGAGGAAGCATGACCCCTCGAACTACTTGTCCCATACACACTGAAAATCTCCTGCAAGTGTAAGCTTCATTGGAAGAACTGGAAGTTCCAGCATGCAGCAGATAAAAGCTGTAAGACTTAAAGACATAGAGGCTGAATTTCCCCACATTAGCTCTGCCAAACCGAGTGCATACACTACTCTGAGTCACATAACATATCAATGGTAGCACCCTCTCAGGGCTATCATACCCCTGTTCTCTGGGGGTGAAACCCAGAAAGAAGAGTCAATGGGAAAGGCTCTCCAAAGCACCTTACAGAATGGAAAGGGTTGCTGCCTACTGGGGCCTGAAACTTGTGCAGGAGAGGGCATCTAGAGATTGCACAAGGCTTATAATGAAATTTTTTATGGCGGGCAAGGGGAAAAGCAAACCACAAGGACAAGCAAGAGAGAGCAATGAAGGAGGTGCAGGGAGGAACAAGCACATAGCAATCAGAGGAAAAAGGCAGCCACCTAAACAGGTGGTGGTCAGTAAGCTTCTTCAGCAATGCACTGCATCCTGTTGCCAGAGCAAGTCCCACCTTCTTAGTGAACCACATTTCTAAATAAAGGTGAAAGGACTCTATCCTGTGTGTGTAAATGTGTATGGAAGGGGATATGCCAGCAGCTGGAGCTGGACCACACACAGGTCATAGGACCAGGTACCTGAAGTGTCAGCAGAGAGGCCAGAGACCACATACACTGCCTGGGTGCATGTGTCATGTGTGATCAGTAGCAAACACCAACATGGATTAGCTGGCTGAACGGTAAGAAACTTGGGAGCCAAATATTGGAGCAGCCATGAGTCTGAGCCAAATATTGGAGAGACCAGGCAGTTTGAGAGTTGATTACTGAAGGGACCAAGAAGTCCAAGCAAGTTACTCAAGACCAGTATACCTGGGAGCTGGATTCTGGTAAGTAGCTACCAGCAGACAGGTTTGGAAGTGTGCATCCCTTGTGTGCCAAGCAGCTGGGAGATGAACGGATCCAGGAGCCCACTACTAATTAGACCAAGTGGCTAAGGGCAAGTACTTTAGGGACTTAAAATGTGCTTTCACCTGTGGGAGTGCAAGTCTGTGTACCAGAACCAGGACTGTGGCTGTGGGCCTTTGTGGCTCATGTGCCCACAGTTGGGGCATCCAACAAATCAAGGAGCTGGCTACTGAATAGACTGAGTGCATAAGACCAGTTAGTGCAGGGATCTGTACTGTCTGTGTCCATGTATATTTACATATAGATACATGCATATTCATTTATTTTCCATGAACAGGCTTTCACCCTGATCAGACAGAGAGGGGATCACGGTGTGTCCATTGGCACTGCTTGTGCTTGCCTCACTGCTGTGTTCTCTGTCTGTGTTGACCTATGTTACCAACCATGTGTATACAGATATTGGACATATGTGTGCCTATTGGGAATAATTCCCTATTGGGAATTAGCCTCACTATTGGCTGGACCTTGGGATGCAGAGCTATGGCAGCTTTCTTTCAATCAGGCTTCAAGATTTAGAAGTTTTATCATGAACAAAATTAAATATGACTTTTTTAAAGCCTTCTGAATTATAATTCCAGCCATTCAAGGTGATAAGCTGCTATTGAATGCTCTTTTAAGACTCCACTCATTACACAAAGTATCAATTAAATGAACCCTATAATATCATTATCAATATAATTAATTATGAAGAAACAACAGTGAAATAACTGTAAAACAGGTGTTGAAATGCCTGAGCTGACCCCAAAAGGAGTGATTTTCATCCATCAATGTTAATAACCCAGTTCACATGCAAGGCTTTCAAGTTGCACGTGGCTCCTGAGGTTGTACACTTGCATTGACACAACACCTAACTGTGCTGTATCTGTGGTCAGGGCACACCAAGACTGGGAAATGCAGACACTCAACCCCAGATGCCCAGAAGCATTCAGGCCCGTCAGAGTGCCTTTGCTACAGTTCAGACACTTCAGCGTCTTTGCAGTGCTTACTACCTGGCTTTTTGGAGTAATATTCATTACCAGGGCACAAACGACTGGAGTCGACACACACACAGATAAGCAGAGACAGTTCTTCTCTGCTGGTAGAGTTGGCTTGAGTAGCCACTGGAGACACTGAAGAACATAAACCCTCATGAATTCTCCATTTAGAGTGGTTAGCATTCTCTGCATGAGGTCAGCAAGGTCTCCAAATTACAACACTTTCCTCCTACTTAGAGCATCACAGCTCTTGTATTGCTGTAACTGTGGATCAGAGTGTTTTGACTAGAGTGCTCTTCTGGAAGACACAATCCTGAATAGTGACACTATCAACTGGCTTCTAAAATACCTTTTTGCCCCCTTTTTTATTAAAAAAGTCATTTAACACTTGTTTCTTTCACTCTTTAACCAGTAGAACACCAAATAATGCCACCATTGCACTACCCTTATAATAGTATCTCATTATAGTTTAGTAAGCAGCATATCATTTTTAAGTTTTAAAATTCTCTTATGATACATGGGAGTAAATAAGAAAGATCATCTTACCAGCTTTGGGCACATTTAGTGTTTTCATTTCCACCTTCCTACACTTACCAATGATGAAACTTGCTTTTGTCTTTACTTTTCCAGTTGACTCCACAGACTCCGTAAAATTTTCATTTTGATTCTGGACATATGTTTTGGAAAGCAGTGAAGCTTTTCCCTCTTTCTCATCTCTCTGCAAAAGAGAAATGAGTTCACAATAGCATTTCCTTAGTGCAGATGAAGAGAAATACAGAAAATAGCAACAAGAAGGGATCTCAAGAATAGTAATTGTCATTATCAAACTGTCTACATAAATATATACATCCCCACACATCCTGTGCTCACAACAAAAAGCATATGCATACACTAAGAAACACCACCTGTGCCAATAGTTTATGAATTAAATTTAATAAAAGTTTTATGTAGATAAATAAATAAAAATCATGATGCTTTTTTGGGTTAATGTTAAAGGTTTCAGGGGAAATTCCTTGCCACAAAACTGCAACTCGATGTACTGACACTTTATTACAAGTATCTTGGGTTTTTAGCTGTTTTTACCCAAAAATTCCAACAAAGCCAATGCCAAGATGCAATCTCTTCCTCAGCTACACTGGGAATTGCATTTGGGCTCAACCTGGATTACTTTTATTTATATGGAAAATATTTTTCTGTATCCACAGAGTTAGATAAACCTACCTCAGAGGCAAGTTCAAAGGTACTGAGAGCAAATCTACCAAAATCTATTCTGAACAGATTATTTAAGCAGAGTTTTACTTGTGGTGAGCTCAGATGCTATATTTCAGTCACAATACTGTACAAACAAATACACTTTTTAGTGAGTGCACTGTTCATTTTACCTCCTTTAATTCCGTTTCTTGGTCCATCTCCTTAGTTTCATTCTTGGGACAAACTGCAATACATTTTCCTGGTGGTGTAAACCTTGGCTTTTTGGCTGCATTTCCTAGGACTTGACTTGGAGCTGCAGATCGCCTCATATTTGGTTTTACTGCCCTGGCAGGTGGACAGGAAGGAAGCAGATAAAGACAACTGTACTCAGAATAGGCTTTAAATATAAGAATATATCCAAAAATAATGACATAAACACTATTTTAAAACAAAATAAAAAGACAATGCAAAAGATTTTCAAATAACAATCTTAATTCACAAGCATACTACAATTTAAGAAGTGGTATCATTACAATGCATTGTTTATATACTAAGAAAGATCAACTACAGCAAATTCTGTAGTTGAACAATTCCTTTTTCATTTAAAAAGCCAATGTGCAGTTTTCAATAGCAAGAAATACTCTGGAGATAAGCAATGTAGGGTTGCTCAACAAACTTACACAAATTTATAAAAAGAAAGACAATTTGAAGCAAAACTAACTATTCTAAACACTTTAAATGTAACTTTGAAAAGCCCATTATTAGTGCACAATGAATAACAAATGTTGAAGGTATGTCTCATATCCACTATAATGAGATTAGAATTCAGCAGGATATAATCTCAAAATTAGAGTGGAGCTCCATGTTATGGAGTTCCAGTTGAACAACGGGAGAAATCTATGGTAGGTTTTCCCTATCAATATAAGAACATTATTCCCCTGAACAACCTTAGGAGAAAACCAATACACCAGTGTTAGTATGACAAAGTTTACTTTCAACCACTAGAATACTAAGTTACAGTCTTAATGCTTCAGAGTAGTAGATAGAAAAACAAAAGAAGAGAAGAAAATTCCAACAGAATAACACAGCAGCTGAAGTGAAGAAGCCAAACGTGGTACCGCAACTTACAGAACATAATTTGGCTTAATTTTCATGGACTGTTTCTTTTAATTGATACCTCCAACTATGAGGTTAAAAATAAACCATAACACCGACTGCAGATGCAAACCTCTCCACTATCTCTAAAGCATGTTTGCATCCTGCTGCAACAGCCAGTGAGTTTCTGCACTTTTTTTGGCACTACTCTGCACTCCAGTGGCTTCCTGGGGCACAACCACCGTTCTTCCCAAGGTTTGCATAGAAATAGTAACGGAGTATGGCCAAAACACTTTGCAAACATGCAGACACCTACATAGGCAAAGCTTTCTCCTCCATATCTGAACCATTAGGATATACATAATACAGTTGCTATATGTAAACCTTAACGGCAAAACAGCCTGAACTGTTGTCACTTCCACTGTGACTGTTACTAAAAGCACAAGGAAAGAAGCCTCTGACTGTGTCAACAGCAGTTCACTTAAGTCAGGCCTACTCAAAAACAGTGCTAGCATATGAATTTTAGTTAACCCTATTCAGTAAGGGATAGCTTGGTTATTATAACAGAAGTACCTGTAGCGTGAACTGCTGTTAGCCACTGTAAACACTGCAAAGGTGTCAAGAACCTTCCAGAGGAGCAGACTGCAAGTGCCAATGCTGAGCAGAACCAGCTTCAGGTGCCACATGAATTTGATCGAGTTCTCTACCCAACCCCACAATACACAGGGATGCTTGGGAAGACAACTCAGGACACCCCAGGACCCTCAGGACTCTGCATGAGAGCTGTGAATAGCATGGCTGAACTGCTACACTAACCCTGCCCATGCACTTCTGGAGCTTAGTCATATCTTGTGTGGAACAGGGGAGCTGTGCAGTTCATAACATTGAACATATCTGTGATTGAAGTGTTTTGATTTCCCAATTCGTTTGGACATTGTGCTGTCATTCAATCTTAAACCACAAAATCAGACTCATTAGGAGACTTGCAAACTAGTAAGAAATTTAAAGACACTACCCTTGATAACTCAGTACCTTCACTCATGTTAAATTTCACCTGTAAGGATATTTCCAGTATTACCCACTTGCAACTACAAAAACCTTTAGGGGGTTTGTGTTTTTTAAAGCGGAATATTGCTTCCAGCAATACATCTCCCTCTCTGTTTTCAAAATACAAGCTTTTATAAAATATAATAAAGACATAAAATACAAAAAATAATAATTAAAATGTTTATGTTTTGTATCTTTACAGTAGTGCACAGGAAAAAAACAGACCATCATGGATGTACAACAAATGGCTGATGGCAGATCCTGTAGATGAGATCAGAGTGTAGCAAGGGCAAGGAACAGCTCCGCCTTACAACTACAGCAACTGACTTGCAATTATGCCCTTTCCTCCGAGACACCGCTGATACACCGAGCCTTGCTGTACCTGCCTCAGCCCCAGGTCTGGCTGCAGAGACACAGCTGCAGGGAGACAGCTGCAAGCCAGGCAAGAAGCACAGCTCCTTCCTGTGATCAGCAGCCTGGCCTGAGCAGCTCCAGCGCACCGTGAAACCGCAGCCGAACCGCCCGGCGGCCGCGCCTGGGCTGGCGAGCACCGGCTTCGGCGCTTTTGTCTTTAAAAGGTACGGTAACAGCGGCGTTGCAACAAAACACACATCCAAAGAACATGTCAAAATCCTGCACGTCCATCTCAGCCCGCTGAAGGCACCTGCGCTGCCCGTGTCGGCCGAGGCTCAGCAGGCCGCTCCCCGCAGTGTGTGCAGGCGGGGCTCCCGCACGGACAGCGAGCGGCTCCACAGCGGCTGGGACGGGACAGCCCCGGCCGGTCACCCCGCCGGCAGCCCCTCAGGGCTCCTTACAGGGGCAAGGGGCAGCCTCTGGAAACGGAGAGTAGCTTAGACTGGGCGCTAGGGAGGAATTCTGTACCGTGAGGGGGGGGGGAGGCTGCCCAGAGCGGCTGTGGCTGCCCCAGCCCGGGAAGCGTTCCCAGCCGGGTTGG
>VXBX01001840.1:18612-34470 GCA_013400415.1 Scytalopus superciliaris
TGTGTGTGTGTGTGTGTGTTTAGCTGTGTGTGCTCTGTGTGTGTATTTAGCTGTGTGTGTGTGAGCACAGCTGTAGGAGTGTCTGTAGCTGCCCGAGGCCACACGGGCGCTCTCGCTCGGTGTCAGGTCGTGGCTCCAGATGTTTCCAGCCTGGTTTCGGGCTCAGTCCTTGTCCCTCCTGAAGTGCCTTCCCAGGCCAGACCCAAAGGCCCTCCCGCTTCTGGCTGTGCAGAGTTCCCCCTCCCGAGACCCCGAGGAGAGAGAAGCTCCCCTGGCTCTGCTCCTGCCTCTGTGCAGCGGAGCCCGGCCCCGCACAGCCCCGGGGGTGCTCACAGGATCACAGAAACAATCTGGAAAAGATCTCTGAGATCACTGAGTTCAGCTCGGTGTTGGACCAAACACCACCGTGTCAACTAGACCATGGGACTGAGTGCTGCATCCAGTCTTTCCTTAAACACCTCCAGGGATGATGACTCCATCACCTCTCTGGGCAGTCTGTCCCAATGTTTAATCATTCTTTATGTGAAGAAATTCTTCCTAATGCCCAACCTAAACCTCCCCCTTAAGGCCCTGTCCTCTCTTCCTGTCACTTGTCACCTGGGAGAAGAGGCTGACCCCCACCTGGTTACAACCTCCTGTCAGTTGTAGAAAGTGGTAAGGTTTGAGCCTCGTTTTCTCCAGGCTAAGCAACCCCAGCTCCCTCGGCCATTCCTCATAGGACTTTTGCTCCCTCCCCTTCCCCAGTTCCCCTGCCCTTCCCTGGACTCCGGTCTGTGAGAGACAGGTCGTGCATTGATTGCTCTGTTTTGAGTGGGTTTTGCAGTAGGACAGCAAATGTTAAGTAAAAATGTTCTTTGTCAGAGTAGTTGTAGTTCCTGGTAGAGACCTTAAATTAAGTATGTAGCTCATACTGCTTGTTACAGAAGCTTTCATTGAAAAACATCAGTTGTTTACACCTGTGTAAGCTGGTGTCCATTCATTCTTACCCTCTTCTGTTCCCTTTCTCTTGCACAAATGTTCATGAGACTCCACAGAGCACCAGTCTGAGGGAGTAGCTCTGTGGCTCAAGGCTGGTTTTAGATGTGCCTCTGCCTAGCAAAGAACACAGGATGACAATTACTGAAGAATTACTTAATACCTGTGTGGTCTGGAGGAGATTTTTGCTTGTCAAAAGGAATGGGGGGAAATAAAATACATGTGAAACAATGGAAAGCAAATACTATATAATAGTTTATGGTTTTTCTCCCAAACAAAGAAATCCCTGTGCAATTATACCCTTTACAGTTTATGCCTCCTCACCCACGGGCCCTTCATGGGCCTGGTTAGTTTTGGTGCTTTGTGGTCTGGGGTCTTGTAACACCTTATTGGATTCTCTCTCCATCTGCATCCAAGCAAGGCAGAAACCATTCTTATCTTGTTGAGTTGCAGCTGCTGATGATGGCTGTGAGCTCCTTATCTTCTGGTTTGTGCTACTTGTGCATCTGCTCACCACAGAGCATGGGAAAGTCCTAGACTTAGGATACTTAGCAACAACTAAAACATCAGTGTGTTATCAACATTCTTTTCATTCTAAAGACAAAACACAGTACTGTGCGGGCTACTAGGAAAATTGCTAAGAATATTAACTGCTCCAGCCAAAAGCATATCAAGGTGAAAGTCCACAGCTTGTGGCCTGAGGCTTCCAGCAATTTGGGCTACATAGGCTAAGCAAGTACATGTAAGCAAAGAGCATACTAAATTACACAGTAGTATAACTCTAAGTGGCTCATTCTACTTAAAAGTTACTTATTTAAGCTAAACAACTAATAACTCTCAACAAAATAAAGTAGTTTCTAGGTGCAAACAAAAAAGGAGTGTGACAATTGGTGAATTGTAATAAAATCAGGAAAAGAAGTTTTGAGGTTGAATGGAGGAGAGAGAAGTATCTAGGGATGAGCAGACGTTGAAAATTAGCTAATTTTGTGGTGGAAATACTGAAAAAAGTGATCTGTACTGCTAAAGAGCATGGCATTCACCTGATGCTTTCTCTGCCTTTCTCTTGTCTAAAGTCTATCTCTTAAGGTTGGCAAGAAGATAAAACATCTGTCGTTCTTCAGGTTAGGAAAATTCTACTGGAAAAGGTCTTGCACTTCAGTAACAGCTGTGATGTTATCTTTAAAACACCCCCTTGATTGCATTTTTGCCTTGAAGTTCCCATCCACTCTTCATTTGAACTGTGGTTTTGTTTGGGGCTTTATACATACATGTATTTACTTATATGCATATATATATTTGTTGCACTTCATTTTTCTGTCAGGCACAAATAAAGCTTTTGTTTCCCATTTGCTAAAAATACTCCTTCCTGTGTTCTGTTAGAGTTCGAACTTGCTAAAATAGGCCAAAGAATGTCCTCAGGGATCAGCAATGTGTGTGCAAAATGTAGCTTACAGCAGCTACAATTCTAGTAGAACAGAGACTCTAGGACAGCAAAAATACTCACAGTTTTGTTGACTTCTTTTATATGTCCTTGAAAGTTCTCTAAAAGTGGAAAACTGTGGGATCCATGAAACCAAACAAAAATACAGGCTTAAAGTTCAAATCACTGAATCTCTATATGCTGTTTAACAGTCCTCCAGCAGAAACTTGCTGTATGTTTCAATGTTTTTATCAGTACTGAGGACTGATACTTGACTCCTTACTGATAATTAGCATTTTTCTCTGCTTTTTAAACTTTCCCTTGTGGTCCTTGCTGTCCTTACAATCACAGCTTTGTGCAAAGATGACATTTTGTTCACACTGAACTGGCAAAATCCTGAGTTTCTGGTCTTTGCAGGAAACTTATAAAAACATGCAAGGAACAACAGTGAAAAAATAATTATCATCTTTTAAGATTATAGGCTAAAAAAGTCTTGTTTAAGACATGGAAAGTTTATGCTGTGGATGAAGCAACAGCATATCTCAGATACCTGTAAATTTAGCTTCCCTGTGCAGTTGGTGATGATGTAACTACAAAAGCAGAGCTGAATACAGCCTGCAAAATCTGCCAGGCACACGGTCAGGAATCTACGTGGATTGCCTCCCTGCTTTTGTGGCAGCACTCACTAGGGCGCGTGGCTGGTAGATGTCCCAGCTAATCTAAAGCTGGCTCAAGCATCTCTGCTTGCTGTTGGCCATACAGCACAATACAGAAACCACGGAGCAGATTATGTGTTTTATAGTCAGGTATTGTGCATGCTTACTTGTGCCATGTGTGCTTTTATTAATTTTAGTCTTAGCAAATACCTTTTTAACACAGGCATATTTCATAGTCAGTGAAGATATGTTTTGATAGATGTATAAAATCATCTGAATTCCAGTTTTATGTTATATTCATGAAGAGAAATTGCAGAGTCCTTTTTTTCCTTCAGAGCAAAATTTGACATTAGTCCTTAGACATCCTTGCAATTGATAGATATCAACTTAAGAGATTTAAATAATGGCATCCTTTATGATTTGCTATACTTTTTTTTTTAAGTGAGCAAATTTACGTAGCAAGTTATGCTGCACATCAGAGCAAAGATATTTGTCAATGCAACAGACTTGACTATAATAGTTCTGTTTTTAAAATGTACTGTGTATCACACTCAGTTAAAAACAGATTATATAAGAAACTTCCATCTTTTTGAGGAATATAATTTTACCAGATTTCAGTTGCTACTTTTCAGTAATATTGAATTCTGTTGTCTTGAGTCTTACGAACAGAACTTGCTTCAAAATTGAATGGTAGCAGGGTGTTCAGTTATGTTTTAAGTATCTGCATTAGTAATAATTGAAAGAGAGACTGATGATATTTTTCCCCCCAATCTAGTCAGATTTCTTGTATTGAATTGTAGTTTTTTCAGTGGCTTGCTTTGGAAAACTTGGTTTTAATGGGCTATTAGCACAGCATCTATTCAGTAGCTGGCTGGTTAGACATAGGACTCAGTAACTTAGGAAACACTACTGAACCTTACTCTTTCTAATTTTTCTCATAGGCATAATAAAGCAGTGAAGATAAGTTGAAGGTGCTGTTACTACCTTACTGATCAGAAAACTGTTTTGAAGTATTTGGACAAACTATATTTATATATATGTAGGAAAATCTCCAAAGGTAGGATATCTTCTTTTTCTGTTTTATTTAGGAAACCTTATAAGTAATGAAAACCTTTTTTACAAGTCTCAGTGGGTTACAAAAGTAATTTTGTATGTTAAAGAGCAATGTGGAGCCTAAAACAATGAGTTCTGTGGAGTCTTTAACAAATTCCACTAGGCTTTTCGTGATGGGATTTTGATGAAGGCAGATTGCCCATTAGTTCTTCTTCACAAAGCTTTCAAAGCCGTTTAAAGGCTACTCTGTTTTATATGTAGGAGAAGACAGTAGCTCCTCATGATTTCAGGGTTAGCTGTAGTTTTGGCAGCTTTTACTTCCCAAATGTTAAGTATCTTTTAGGCATATGAAGGCTTAATTCAGTTCCCTCTGGAATGGAAGTCTACAATGAGTAGAGAATCTTAGTCCTTTTATTTTGCAGCATGGAAGTATGAAATTCACACCTTGAGTGATGTGCAGTTCATAAAGACAGGATCTGCTAGCTGAAAGTGCCACGGGTATTATCTGTAAGGACACTGATTTGTAAGTTTGTAAGGCATTACATAGGAGGCATTAGAACAGAAAACAGACATTTGCAGTTGAACTTCGATTATGTTTGTGCTTCAAGTAGAATTCCTGTAAATAGAAACTGTATGCTTCACAGTGGCTGCTGCAATTATGTTGAATAACAGAGTACAGCACAAGCACAGCTCAGCTGTCTGTAAAGTTATTGCTTTCAGGATTCAGAGAATATTGATATAAAGTTGTGATTCTGAGATCCAGCAGTACAGTCCTCGAATTCTCACTGAAATCTCAAAGTCTCCAAAGTACGTGTTTGCGTTCACACCTGTGAAGTTCTTTATTCACATTAAGGTTTCCATGATCCTAGAACAGCTTTCAGGCCTTCTTGTGCATCTGACCATGCAGATTCGTCACAAAGACGGCTTTATTTGCCTTTAACAGGTTGGGAGTGTGTGGCGAGCATGGGTTACGACATTGACCGTTTCGTGGGCTACGTTAACGAGGGGCTGCTGTGCTCCATCTGCCGAGACGTGCTGGAGGATCCGCTGCAGGCTCCCTGCGAGCACGCTTTCTGCACCACCTGCATCCATGGCTGGCTTGTTCATCACAGTAACTGCCCCGAAGACAGACAAGTCATTGATGTGTCTTTGCTACGGCCTCTCTACAGGTATTCCATAATCTTGCTGTGTGTTGAAATTACGTGAATTTAGGGTTTATCAGTTTTGTTTGCATGGTTTGGTCTCTTGTTGTTTACTGTCACTTGGACTGTCTTTATCCAGTATGCCTGTGGCAGAAACTGATCACTTGCATGAAAGCATTTCCTGTTTGTTATAACTAACTTTTAGGGTGTTTAGATTTCAAAATTGAAAGAAGACTTAGTTTGTTCTCCACCTTTTTCTATTTCAAATGCCGTTTCTAAATACCTGTCTGGACATTATTCTGAATGTCTTCTACAGCATTAAAACATTCCATACTTTAGAGAAAGTGAGAAAAGCAACTCTTGACAACAGTCACTACGCTGTGTATCTTTTTTCAGTCTTATCTACATACTGTAGTGAGGTTTGTAATTAATAATTCCTGGAGATATGAACCAAACTTCTGACCTTCAAATTCTTTTAAAGAAAGTTCTTTGGACAGAAGAATGCCTGTTGTGAGCCACGTTATTATGTAAAGCAGGCTGTTTTCACAAGTGCCTTCCATAACTGGTCAGGTAGTTGTACTAGATGATTGTTGTTGGTCCTTTCCAAACAAACTGTTCTATTTTAAACTGTTGATTCCTGCTATTGCCAGCACAACAGAGTTTCATCAGTAGGCGCTGCTTGCTGTTTAACACCTGCATCATCTAATCTTGCTTAGACTAACAATTATGTTGTGTTTGAAGCCTTCAGCTACAGGTGTTAAATTTACTTTATTAGTACTCACAACATAGTTTTGTTGTTAGTGAGATTTTACTGTCTGAAAGTTAACTACAGTGTAGACAGACCACTACAGTTTAATTTTTAGATTATTTTGTCTGTATTCACTGTAGTCTTTATAGTTTGGCATGTTTAGAAACAAAACTTAAATGATGAATGTGTAGCCCTGGTGTTTGTTATTGGTAATGTCTGCTGAGATAGTGAAAGTTCACAATTAAAAATTATTCAAAAATAAAGATTTCATTTGCACATTTAGTTTTGGAGATTGAATTTTCCATTAACATTGTTTCTTTCAAGCTGTTTTTTCCAATGTAGTCACTTGAATTCTCAAGGAAAAAAAATTAAGCTGGTTGCTCACAATTTTTCCTAATGGAAACTAAAATCTTACGTTCTTTTCCCAATAGTTGAAAATACAAGTTTTGTGATAGTGGTCCAAAATTTATGAACAAATTCTCTTTCTTTGAATGTAGATATATGAAAAATGATTTAAACCGTCTTCAGCTGCATTGCAGAAACAGAGAGCATGGCTGTGAAATGGTTTGTTCTCTGGAGTCTATAGACAGGCATGAAAGGGAGTGTGAGTACAGCCAGATACCCTGCTCCAATGCTGGTGAGTGACATCCAAAGAAGTTGAATCCTTTATGTTCAAAAAACATGTGTTTGTCATCTTCCTGTCAACAGAACTGCAATAATGACCATTATTTTCAAACAGAAATTCAAACCTTTGGCATAGTCAGCAGTGTTTTTGAACAAGGTATGTTACTGATTTATGGCAGCCATGATGATTAGCGACTGTTTGTTATCCAGGAGTTAACCAAAATTAACGAGTGTGATGGACTTCAAATGTATGAAACGTAGTAATGCATTTGCTTTGCTTTCTGTCAAGTTATGACTTTGTTTTCCAATTCTGATTGCATGTGCTGGTGTTTGAATGAATGCAGTAGCCCCTGCAGAACACTCATGGGTTACAATTTATTTATAAAACAACTGGTTGCCTGGTATGTGTGCAGCTGCTCACTCTGCCTTGTGGTTTTAACAAAAATATGTCTTGGAAATAAGGATTGTTCTAACCTAAATTCTGGTTAAAATTGTTGTGTTAATGTTGAGGTTTTTATTTTAAACAAGCTTACACCTCCTGAGGAAGAAACATGCCTTTAAAAGGAACGTACTGTTAAAATTTCCCAGTTGATTTCATTCAAAATGTTGTAGGTTCCTAGATAAAGTTAATTTCTAATTAATGATGCTAAGGGCATTGTTGAGTCTTATAATTAATTATAAGATGATTAAGGTGCTAGAATTACTCTGCTGCAAGTTATAATTTCTTCAGCAGTGAGTGACTCCTGCAGATGCTTCACAATCACCTGTTCTGGTTCCTGCAGAAGCAGTGTCTATAGAGTTAACACACCTGATGTCTGGTGTTCAGGGTGTGAGGTGTCTCTTAATATCTCTTGAAGTCTTCACGAAGAATACATTGGAGTGTATTTTGAGTACCCTAATTACAAAGCATTATATTTATTGGTAAAGCTCTTCTAGAGGGCTCTTTTGTCATTTTCTGGTATGGTTTGTTAACAAGTTTTATTACTCCATTGTTTCAGTTTCCTTATTTTGATTTTTCTCTTCAAATTAAACATGTGTATTACAGCAAACAGGATCTCAAATATTAAATGTTAAGACTATGTGAACTTCAAATTGAGAGTGTTAAATGTAAGAATAATTTATGTAGTGTTCATTTTTAATTCTTTACATTTTGCTTTTAATCACTATAGAATTGCAAAACTTGTATCCTGGAATTTCTGTGGAAATGTTTCTATTTTGGATGAGTCATTAAATGTTCATAAATAAATGTTCTTACTTATTTATTTGGTCTAGTACACTATAAACAAGACCAACAAATGGTCAGGAAAACAGTTAAGTTTCATCTCACCCACATCTTTCTTGCTATGTATCTTTGGATTTTTTTCCCTAAATTTGATAACCTGATATTTTTTTTACACATGTGCAGTCTCTGCAGTCTATGGTGGAAGCACATGCAAGCTGCCAGTGTCTTACCTTGGCATCAGCATTGTCATTAATGAAGTTGCTTTAATGCCAGACCAGCAGTAGAAGACTTTACAGAAAACACCTCCTTCCAATCTGTATTTTCAGTTAATGGATAGATAGCTTACTAAGACTTTTTAACAGTGTTCATATTTCATCTTCTAAAGAAATCACTTTTTTCAGCTTCCTTTCTTGAGTGTTTTTGTCTGGAATTCACCAAAATGCTTCCATGAGTTGTAACTGTCTGGCTTACCTTGCTGTTCCTTGTTCAGGCTGTACAGTGCAGATTGAGCGGCGTAACTTGGATTGCCACCTGGCAGTGTGTGAGTATCGGAGCCGTGAGTGCCCCAATGGCTGTGGTTACACCATTCTCAGCACAGAAGACACACAGCATAATTGTGTAGCAGAGCTGAGAACAGAGCTGGAACTACTTCGGTACAAATCTTTTGTTTCTTTGGTGTATTTGTTAGTTTGGACTTAAAATCACTCCATAAAACTCTTCAAATACTAGTACTGGATCGTGGTTTATGTTAAATGCTCTATTAATTACTCGATACTAATGGGCCAGAGTTTTATTATGTGTCAGCATAGACTTTAAATTCTTACTATTTTAATTCTTTTGCTGGTTTTTTTTTTTTGGTTCAAATTGCTATAAATCACAAAATACTGTTGCTTGCAGTTGAACAAAACGGTGAGCTTACTATATAAAATGATAAATAAACCTAAGAAAACTGCACTGAAGTTGGCAATTTAATTTTTCCATTAGCCTGTTATAGACTCAAAGTCACATTATGTAATAATTACATTTAGTTTATGTTTTTACAGATCCAGAATATAGAAATCTGTAATTATTTTGGCAGGTACAAGTAGATTAAATTGCTGAAGATGTAATTTTCATTCTTTATGAAATAGCTGATAGATTAATAACAGTTAGCAAATACGACTCTTCTTACCAGTATATTCATTTCCTCTTATGCATGTTTCTGTAGCTTTCCCTTTCCACTGTATTCCAGTTGGATTCTTTTTTCACTTTTTTTCTCTCATGCTTCCTCCCATTTCTGTCTTTCAGCTCTGTGTGTTGTGTTCTTGAACATTGCTGTGAAGTCAGGCTCAAATATGGTGTCAATGCATAGGGACATGAGGCATTCTGCTACCTATTTCTGAACTCAGGTTGCTGTAGTACCAGCTAGTTTTTGTCTGTAAAGCCGTTTGAGTGATTAGGTTTGGTGAATGATTAGATATGGTTTAGTGCATACTTTAGTGTCCACTGTAAGAGTGACAAGACTATGGAGAACCACAGAATCATTTAGGCCGGAAGAGACCCTTTAGATCTTTGAGTCCAACCACTAACCCAGCACTGCCAAGCCCATCACTAAACCATGCCCCAAAGTGCCCTATCTACACACTTGTGCTGTCTCACTTCTTTACAGGTTTAGCAATACTATAGGATTCAAACTTTTTATCTTGTCTGCCTGTGTTTAGCTGTACTAAGCAAGCACATACTGGAGGCAAATGCAGAAAATCACTAAAAGTCGTAAATACATGTTCTTGAGCTCATAAAATTACTTCAGGAATACCATACAGTTGTCCCCCTATAGGTTGTTCATGGGCACTCTATGCTAGTTTTTATTAAATTAATAAATCGTGCCTCTACAGGTGTGTCTTGTAGAGTTTGATGGGAGTGACATCAGGCGATTTAGTTGCAACAAAGCTTTCTGGAATTTTAAAATCATTCATCTTACAAGACTTAACAAGGAGAAATAAACTTTTTAGGTCAGAAACGATCTGCAAAGTGGAGGAGGCAAAACATGAGATGGAGTCAAGGTTAGATTCACAAAGAAGGCATATGGTCCAAAAAGAGAGTATTCTGCAAAATGAAATTGAAGAACTAAAGGTAAATATGATCATTTTCCTCTTTTTTTTTTTTTTCTCTCTTAACAGGCTAGCTTTTTGCTTTTCCTGGTATCAGTCTCTTATTTTGTAAGTGTAGTCTCATATGGAGGAATAGGACATTAAATATTGGAAGCAAAACCGCCAGAGCTCTGCCAGGTTAAACAGCTCTATAGAAGCAGGCTGAGTGCTGTATTCCCATGGTTATCTGCTTCTAGTTCATTTGGAGCTCACCTGAGTACCCCATGCAAGCACTGCAGTGTTCTGCAGATATTGCCAGCAGATCAGTCTGAAACTGATTTTCAGTGTCTATAAACTCAGGGCCTACGTTTAAAATCAGATGTAATTAAGTATCCAGCTCCTTTTCTTGATACTATCCAAAGTGACTTAATCCAGAGCTGACACAGAGCCCTACTGCTGACAGTGTTGTTTACAGTGTGGTCCAGCTGCGGTCAGAAGGTTGAAAAGTTGCACCAGAAACTTCAACAAGTAACAAGCAAGGCTGCTTTATCTTTTCATTCATCCAGTTGTTATTTTATCACAGAATAATTTTTAAAGGGCAAAGCAAAGGATGTGCTTTATAGTTTACATTTTAGTTTCTACTGGATTTGATGTTAAATCTGTAAACAAAGTATCTGAACATAATCAAAACTTGATTTTGGTTGGGGTCTTGAAACAGAAAATGTGAGTAGGAACTGGGTAAATCTGGTGTTTCTTACCATACAAGAAACCTTTTGAAAAACTATTGGAATGTTTAAAACAAGACCATCCCAGAAGGTAAATGCTGGTTGACTCAGATTTGTTCCACTATCAAAAAATTATTTCAGCGTTGCTTATGCTTTATAATCCATCATCCTACATACTTACCCAGTTCAACTTCATCCCACCTCATTAGAAAAGGGTTTGTTTCTTGCAGTAAATTTGTATTTGCATTGCAGAGTCAGATATCACGACTGATGTCAGACGTACGCTCTCTGATGGCTGTGGAGAGACAGCACCGTCAAGAACTGGAGCAGGCAGAGCTGGAAAAACGGGAGTTAATGGAGCTGCTGAAGGGGCTGCAGAAGGAGTGTCGATTAACTACTACAGAGGGAAGCAAGAAGTCAATACATTTCCGTCCTCTGATACGAATAGAGAGTGTGAAAAGAAAGCCTAGAGAAGTTACGGTTATCTAAGCAGTAGTAAGCTCAAAAAATATTTTCTTCTTATACTGGCTTCTGGCAAACTTTTCTACTTTCTTTGAATGATTGGTAAACTTTATATCATTTCTGATTCACTTGTTTTCTTTCAAAGTCTAAATTACAACTGTGTTTCCCTTGGGAGCATAAAAACATGGGAGAATTTTTTTCTGAGGGAACACAGGGAATTAAAACCAGTAATTGGCAAATACATTTTTAACTAATATTTTTATAAAAATGGGGAAGGAGATTTGATTTATTATCTCTTCAATGCATCATTTACAGAAGTCTTTCAAGCCTGAAATCTATACCTTTTAAAGTCAGAAGTATGGACTATAATAGTCCAGGAAGGAAACAATCTCTAAGTACCTATGTTTCAAGCATAAGAAAGCAAATGTGATTCATCAGTAATGACATTTGGGATGTACTTAATGTTGGGAAAAGTGAATAGTAGAATTAGTAGGTAAATAATAGAAATTAATAGAATTTTAGTTTTTTATAGTCTGTAGAAGATCTTACTTCAACAGTGGAAAGCAAACGGTTTAAATTGTAATTCTTCTATGTAACAGCTTCAGGTGATGTCAACTTTTGCTTTAGAGTTTCTCTAATTTCCCAGACTGATACATACTTAAAACACTAATACCAAAGCCCAAGGTAACAGAATAACCTAGAACCTTCTAAATAGATGTGTGAGTAACTTGCAGTTTGTGGGAGGGGATCTGCATTTTATTTAAAAATTTGAAGCTTTTATATGTGAAAGTGTCAGCTATTTCTACAGGGTCCTTTAAGCATAAGACCAGTCCATTCGGTACTCATTGTCTTTAAAGCATGTACCTAGAGTATCCTTAATTTCCTTTTGGCAGATTTAAGGCTACTTGAACATTTATATCCACAACAGAAGAATATTTGCTTGATCGCTTGGACTTCAGATGTCTGTATTAGTGCTAAAGAAACTGCAGGCCATGCCAGAGCTTGGCACTGGCATAAGAGGGTAACAGAGTAGGGAGTTGACCTTGGCTGAACACCAAGTGCCCACCTAGCCCGTCTATCATTTCCCTTCCTAGCCAGAAAGTGGGAGAGCGACTCACATGGAAAACGACTCATGGGTTTGGATAAGGCAGTTTACCAAAGCAAAAAAATTCCTTTCCTTAGCTTTTATATCTGAGCTGACATCATATGGTATAGAATATCCCTTTGGTTAGTTTGGGTCAGCTGGCCTGGCTGTGTCCCCTCCCAGAATCTTGCCCTCAAGTAGGGAAGGAATGTTACAGTGATGATGCTATGCTCAGCAGTAGCCAAAACATTGGTGTGTTACCAACACCCTTCTAGCTACCAATGCAAAGCACAGCACTGTGAGGCTGCTATGGGGAAATGAACTCCATCTCAGCCTGATCCAATTCAGTCTCCACCCCTTAGTCCATACCACTTGCATCATACTCAGATCCCACATAATGTATGAATCTTCTGACTATCTCCCAGGCTTTCATAGATAGATATTATTTTTTCCACTTTATGACCTTTTTCCACCCCTCTAGATCTTGGGCTCCATTCCATCAGGATGGGTAGTCAGGACAGTAGAAGCAACACAATGGATTGTTGGGCACCGACACCAGCCCAGCTCAGATCATTGTTGCACTCTCCTTCCTCCTTACAAAATTCATTCTTCATTGTCCTGCTTCTTTACTTCCTGCAATGTACAACTTAGAACACAGATTATTTTTCCCCCAGGGTTAAATCTCCTTGAGGCACACACCAGGTCTCCCCAGTGACGCCTTAAAGACTGAGGAGAAAAACATTCCAGGCCAATTTAGTAGGAGATAAGATAAGGGGAACAGAAGCTTTAATGACCCTCTAGGCTCCAGGAATACATACCTGCAGGATTCTCCAATATTCCTAGGTTCCAAGATTTTATAATAACATCCATCCAATCCTGTTCTGCTATTCCCCTGGGTCCTGCCCCATTCTGCTCCCTGGCACACCCCATCAGGAATTGAGTCTGGGGGTTTGGGACCCCTCTTCATCGTCCTTGTCTTCCTTGCAGCACATTGGGTCTTTGGAGGCCTTCCAGAGTTCCAGATTTGGAGATCCTTCTGTCCATGTCTTTATCTTCAGGTGCAGGACTCATGGCACTTTTCTGCAATTCTGCCCTGAAATGGAGACTCAGCAGCTACTGGAGTTTTGAGGGATTGATATAGGATGGAGCTGGTATGTGTAAACATTAAGCTACCGAAGATATTTTACTGGTACATTAAATCTACAGTAACTCCTAAGATCTATAAAATTAAAAATCAAAAACCCCTGAGGCATCATCATCCTTCTGCATTCCCACCAGGTACACCCTGGTCCTTGAACACAGTCCCATGTGTTTTCCCATTGGAGGAGTAACTCACACTGATTCCCCAGCCACTTCCCCACAGGTAGTATAGGGACCTAATCTTCTCTCACAGTATGCAGATGTTCTGTTTGGACAGGACCAGGGCAGTTGGCAGATCTCCTAGTGTTGGCCAGCCAAGTGGCTAAATTTGCCTCCCAATGCTTCCATGTCCCATTACCTAACACTCTTAACACAGTCTTCAAGAGTCCATAAACCTCTGAAACTTTCCAGAGGCTTGTGGGTGATAAGGAATGTGATATGTGCAGTCAATGCCATGTTTCTTTGCCCAAGCTTAGAAGGTTATTGTGAAAGTTTGGCTTGGCTCCCTGCCAAACCCAAAAGAAAATTGTAGTAAAAGTCTCCCCCCCTTATTACATACCATTTCTTTACGTAACATCTATATCTTGCCTATCAGTATATACATATATAGAGAGTCTTTGTTTTGTCTTTAAGGCTGTCATCTGTCATCAAAGATCAACACCAATACCAGTGTATCTTGCGTTCTTTGGCTCTTCAGTCACAATCACAGTTCTGATTTTATGGCTGGTCCACTGGTCTGGGTCATCATTGGATACTGGCATCAGCTTGTTCAGGTCTTCCTCATCTGGTGACTTATGGTCCTGCAAAACACTATCCTGCAAAATACAACTTGGAAAATATGAATTAGTTTTTCCCCAGGGTTAAACTTCCTTGAGGCACACACTGAATCTCTCTATCCTTCCTCATTACTCACCAAGTATATCCTGGTCCATAAGCAAAGACAGCCCCACGAATGGGTTTGTCTTGGCCTGAGGCAGGGTTAACCCAAACAGCTTTACCTAGCATACCTCTCAAGTGGATCACTGGAACTTTGTCTGCATCTACAATGTGGAGGGATTCTACTTGGGCAGGGCCAGCTCGATTGACATAGCCTCTAGTGTTAACTAGCCAGGTGGCCTTTGCTAAGTGTTGATCCCAGTTCGTGAAAGTTCCCTCACCTAATGCTTTTGGAGTTGTTTTTAGAAGTCCATTACACCATTCAACCTTCCCAGCAGCTGGTGCATGATACAGGATGTGATACACCCATTCAATACTGTGTTCTCTTACCCAAGTGGTAACTAGATTATTCTTGAAATGAGTCCCATTGTCTGATTCAATCTGCTCTGGAGTTCCGTGTCGCCACAGTACTTATGTTTTGAGACCCAGAATGGTATTTCAGGCAGTTGCATGAGGTACCGAATAAGTCTCCAACCATCCAGTGATTGCCATGGTAAGCACATAGTGTTTACCTCCATGGGTCTTAGGTAGTGTGATGTAATCAACCTGCTAAGCTTCCCTGTATCTATATTTATCCCAATATCCACCATACCATAGTGCGGGAAGCCGTTGACCAAGAGAGGCGAGCCCACAAGGAACCACACAGACACACTGGCAGTGGGCTCCAAGTGAGCTAACGTTTATTTGAAACCAGGGTTTTTATAGGGTAAGGTAGGGTTATTATGGGATGGAAGGTAACAACAGGGACAGGATTGGACGAAACTAGGGGCGGAGATAACCACGACAACGGGACAGCCAACCAGAAACGGCTCCGCAACAGGCCAATGAGAGCCCAGGGTTCGGGGAGTTGGTGGGAAAACTTGGTGGAAAGGCGGGAAAACTATGAGGGAAGAAGGGCAAAATGGAGGGCTGTGGGAATGAAACAACAAGAACATCTGCCATAATGGCATAAGAACAAGAACAATACAGAACATGTGAATCCAGTGAAAACCGGTAATAGGCAACCTTACTGATCAGTCGGCAACCTTATTCTTTTGCTAACCGAAAGTCCAATACCACTCCGAAAAGTGGTACATCTTTTATATTTTAGCTATAAGTCCTATACTACATTTCTAAGGAAAATGTAGTAAATCTTGAGTCCTTTGCTTGCTCCACTGGGTCTTCCTCGTAAGTCCACCGGGTGAAGTGCTTTTTCCAATCCTCATAAGCACTGCCTTCCCCAACATCTCCTCCTTTTTCTTTTATTAAAGCAGCGTTGATTTGGGTCATCTGCTTGGTTAATAAGGATTGAAAGTAACCCATAATGCATGGCAAAAGAAGCAAAACAACTAAAAGAACAAACAAACCCAAAACAAGAAGAAATAAAAATTTTTTAAGCGAAGGGGAAAGACACGGCAAGGAAAACCCAAACACATCATCCCAAGAAGAGCCTTGATTTTTGGTGATTTGATCAACTAAAGAGTGAAGGTTGTTAATTTGAGAGTGAATCGATTTGGAATGGTCAGAGAAATTCAGGCAGCATAGCCCCTTGAACTCGTTACAGCCATGCCCATTAACTAGCAACAAAAAGTCAATCGCCGCCCGGTTTTGAAGGGTCCCCTT
>VXBX01001856.1:0-12483 GCA_013400415.1 Scytalopus superciliaris
AGAAAAAATCAGCAAACTTTACTAAAAACTATGCTGTTTTTTACAGAATTTTACAGAATTTTTACAGTTTACAGAATTGAAAATCAGTGCAATATTATTTAAAAATTAATAATAATAAAATTAATCTCAGTATTTAGATTATCTTCAGCTTTATATAAATCTATACAATGTATAGCATAATAAATGTTAATTGCAGCAACAGCAATAAGAAGGTTTTGCTCATGACTGAAGTAAAGAAATGTTTCTTCTCTACTGTATGGCATAATCAACCTAAGTCACAGATAAGCAAAAGGAAATGTAATGTGCTTCCTGGTAAACAATAGTGAGTGGTTTACTCACTTCTGAGTCTGATCCATAACAGGAAAGTTTATTGTATTTTTTTAATTGTATTTTCTTATTTACCTCAGTTCAATCATGGATAAGCAAATAGTACAAAACTATCTGATCTTAATAGACATAGAGTGATGACTGATAAAATGAATGATCATTTTCCACCTGAAATCGTAACTTTAGATTTTTCAAATATACTGTCTAAATTGTTCTAACTTCAGACAAAATGTGAAACTCTTCAGTTTACCAACAGGTGGGTTGCATTCGTTCTGTTTAAAAAAGTTATCCTGTTTTAGGTCCTAATTACCCCTGTGAAAAGATCATAATAAAACATAAGGATGGAATTAATCTGCTAGAATTTAACCAGAAGGTTAATCTGGAGGCTAGGTAATGTTAAACCTCCAAGCTTCCTCTTTCAACCCTTCACATAATTTAATCATCAACTCACAGTTATGACATTGAAAAAAAAATTTCAAAATATCTTTGATGTCTTTTAGATTATATGTAGTTCATGAAACAGTGAACTGTTTTTTAAAAAAAAAAATTTCTTAAAGCCGTAAGTTGTTAGAAAATATTTATATAATTAAGCTATTTAAAACTTTTCGTAGCTATTCATGTTGCTTTACTGTGAAAGAGAGGTCTTCTAAAGTGCCTCTGTAATAAATGTTCACTCTGGGACTGCTATTCTCTGGAAAACTCCAACTCCCACAGACATGGAGGCAAAGTTTGCCAAAATGAGTTCATTTTTCAAATTAATTCAAACAACTTATGTTTCTGAAGCTGTCTTAGGAAACCACAGGGAAAGATTTATAGAGTGAGGAACTTCTGAAGAGAGAGGGAGGCAGTTTGTTATTTAGTGAAATTTCCTGTGTAGCAGGACCAGCACACTTTCCAGAACCATTCCTTTTCCAAAGCCAGTACACATTTCTTTTTCTAAGTAAGGGAAAAATGATGATCACTGACCCTTCTCTCTCTTATTGTGCATTTGTTAATTTGGAAGACCCTTTACACTTTTGTCAAGTGGATCCCACATATTCTAAACAATCCTTGATACTCAGAAAGGGTTCCATGATGGTAAAAGCCAATGCTTGCTGTCAACACCAGTCCGATAAACTGATGTTGACCCACAGGATCTTCCCATTCCTTCTCAATACTTTCCACTTCACTAGCAGGATCAAAGGAGAAAAATGCATGGTTCCTATGTCTTTGACAATTTACGCCATGTGTCTGACAAAGAGAAGATAGGAAACCATCCTACTTTATTCCAGAAGTATAAGCACTAGACTTGAAACTTTATTGTCTGAAAATTCAATGCATTTCATATCTTGCCAATCATGGGATCTGGCACCAGAAAACCAATTCAATTGTCAGCAACAGTGATCTTATTGTCTGATATTATTTCAGATCTCATTCTTTGCTCATGAATCTCACTTCTATCTGTGGTACTTCAAAGCCTCTTGGTTGGGCCCACAGTTTCAATGCCCTGCAGAATAAAAAGGGCCTAAAATAAAGTTTGCAGTTCTGTGTGCTTATTCCAGTGAGAAGGCTATTATGTAAAACACAGGTCTGCCTCTCTACCCAAGGGGTGATGTAGAAACAAGCTTGACAGTTTCTATATCTGCATATTAGGCACAGTTGAAAAGTAGGTGTTGTGATTTGATTGCATGTTTATTTAAAGATTGATTCTAAAATTTTAGGACTCATCTCTGGCTTAAGCAGACTAGATCTTAGCCCAGATTTTACTATGTGTCACTGTTTCACTGTGTAAATACTATTTAATTTATTTGCATCTAAACACATGACTTGCCTTTCTGCTGGTGACTTCTCTATCTATCTGGTATTGACCCAGATATTGTTTCATTTTGTCAAATGATCCAGATAGCTTTGTAAAGTAATACATCCTCTTTATTATTTACTACTCTCTCAATTTCAAACCATCTACAAAATTCATCCATAATATTTTAATGATTTCTTTCTGGTGATTGATACAAGTGTTCCATAGGGTGAAGCCAAGAGCTGAAGTGAATGAGAGTTTACAGAAAGGAAGAGCTCCAGTATTTTTAATTTGGGGGCATTTTCAAAAACAATAATGCAAAAGATGTGTTTTGCCTTGCATGGAGTATTTTAAAAAATAAATAATTAACTGCTTTTTATTTGTATCTAAATTAAGTTACCAAAAGGACTAAATTACAAAACAATGACGGTAAATATTTCTTGTTGAAATCATAACCACATATTTGTAGTAGCTCACACAGTGCATTAATTAAGCTTTCCATAGTTTGCTTATTTTAAAGTAGAAAGCAAGCATGTGTGCACAGGAAGGAGAAAAACAAAGCAGAATTTTAGAGTATGGTATTTTAGTGTCTTAAGAATTAAGTACCTCAGTTTTGAGGGTTTTTTTATTTTTAAATGAAAAATTGATACAGAAGTTTTGAGCAATATTTCACAGTTCACTTGTACTACAGATACCATCAACCTAAAAAAGACATGTAGAATTTAAAAATCTCAAGTGTATATTTTTCAACAGCAAAATAGAAAATATAAAAATTATGTATACCATTAGCAAGCCAGAAGGTGGATACAAAGTTGCCTCTACTTTAATGAACTAGATTTTTTATAGAAAATCAGATACTTCCCTCCTTCAAAATCATGAGTTCATAGAATTGCAGCTAACTGTTAATAAAACATCAAAAATATTTTCTCAGAATCATAATAATTGAATGATAATTTATGTCAACCATATAACTTGTTTATGTAGTGAATAGATCTTAAAAAGTTAAGATGCCAGATTCAGGCAACTGAAATATGACCTTAGACATAACTTTACAAGGAATGAGAGAGAAAAAAAATCCAAATGTATATTTTGTCAGGCAACTTATTAAATATTTTAAAAGAATTCAAGTGCATATTCAAGTATACAGAAAGTGATGAAAAAGTGATGACAATCCTGTGACTTTCATCACACCCAAACTATTTTCAAATCAGCAAAAATGAAACAATTTACATCCAGATGGATAATTACAGGAAATAAATAGACCTCTGTACTTTCTTGCTTCTGTACTACACACTGTAGTTGGAAGGAATTGGTTTGATTTCCTATTCAGTTATGTCTGAGGCAGTATTTCAGTCACCTGAATGCTCATACATTGACAAAAGATGAAAGCAATGGTTCCTTTAATTTATTTTTCTTAGGCCACCAAATCAGCAGATTTATAAAACCTGAAATACAAGTTCCTCTAGTATATCTGTGTTCAAATTTCCAACTATGTTGTTACATGAAGAAGCTTTCAACTTTAAGAGCAGTCCATATAACAACTTAGTCATCTAATTAGAGCATAGAAACACTTCAACAAAACTTCAGGAATGTTCCTCTTTTGAAGGAGCCTTCCTAGTCATCTCAAGTTGCATTTGAGGCTTCTTTTGTACCAAAGATCTAAGACAAAGTGCTTTAAATAAAGTGAACTAAACTCATTTCTAAACTAATTCAAACAAGACAGCCTGTCAATATTGTAAATTTAGTCAGATAACTCTAATTTGTGAAGTGGCTATGCTTTAAAAGGTACAATGTTCTTTTCATTTGTAGCATCACAATTGCTCCGCAAATGCCAATTCAACACTAATACTCATGGTATTTAGCTGGGAATTGCTAGAATGTCAGCAGCTCCATTGGTCTCATTTGAACTATTTAATATGTAATTAAAGTTTCTCTCAATAGTCTCTTGCTTTAGTTAAACCCTAAAGTCTGTGCCAACTAATTTTTATTGTTTTTTCCAATTCAACTTTCTCTGTTTCTTTCTCTATCCACATAGTCAGTGATTTCACCTCTGCAGTGCCTCACTGAGATCTGACTTATTGCATGTAGACATGACATGTCACTGAAAAATTCCTGCTAATAGAGAACAAAATCAGACTACAGTTCGCTCTGAAACATCCCAGGCAGGTACCATTCACCAGTAGTGCCTGCAGACTAGTTTAAGTTATACACAGTAAATCTGAGGCATTCAGAATGTATTTGGTTTACTGCACATGGAAACTTTTACAGTGATTGCACAAAATGTGTGCAGAAGCCTAGAAATGCCATTCTTCTCATTGAAAAAAAAATCTGGAGGAGGAAAAGTCTATTTGGATATTTGAATATTTAAATAAAATATTGTATCTGAGGCTGAAGGATTTTATTGATCCTTAAAACTATGAACAGTGTCCATGGCACATGCGTGCAATATGAATGCAGACTGTGGTGATGGCAGGGACAGTACTGAAACCTGAAAAAGAATCACTAAACATCAAGTGAAGAAGAGAAAAAAACTTAAACCTTACATGACCCAAAAGGACTGCTAAAATAAATGGAATTAATATCCAACATGAATGAAATTAAAAAAAATATTCAAATGATAACAATAAAAATATAAAATTAAAAAAAAAACAAAACAGAAAGAAGAAAGAAGACTTGTTAGAGTCCAATGACCTACACTACATTGAGTTAAAATAGCACTTTCCTACTGACAACAAGGAGTGTTGGTGGAAAAATAAATTTGTTTGCTTTTTGGTAGAGGTAAGGGATTTTTGAACCTGAATTTATTTTTTTTTATTTTCAGTTAAACTACATTCCCCCTCCCCACTTTCAAGTACAACCTGTGACACACTAAGCAATTTATGAATATAAAAGAACAAAGATTGACCATAAAGTATGCTGGAATACTCGTAGCTATTAGTGGATCTTATATAATATGATTATTGAAACACTGTGATAGGACAGGGTTATGCTTGGGAAAAGAAAAAAACAATAGATGAAAAGACTAGGAAAAATGGCAAGGAAATCCTTCCAAAATTCTTTAATCTATTGCACAGAACTTCCAATGACTCTTCAAGCCACAAAAACTGAAACTGTTTTCTCCATCCAAATGTGTTTTAGAAGACAGAATAGCTTATTCTACCTCAGTCTTGTGGCCACAACTGCTATCGACCTGTTTATGAGCTATGGTAATAGCCTGCAGCAACCATAAGCTTGGCTTCCTAAGCGACTCAGATGTTTCAGCTGTCTTTCACCTACTCCAGAGAGTGTATTTGCTGTCCTTTTGGACAGTACCCATGGGTTAACTGTCAGCAGGCAATTTCAACTTCCAAATTCCAGGCCCTTCCTTTCCCTGCTGAGCATTTGTGACTTCAGTTTTTTCACCCTTTTCTACACATCATCCCAGACAACCAGATCTCCATTGAGCTGGANAATTTACATTCTCCATCTGTATAGGGAAGCAATATAATAAATTATAATACAATTATTATATATAGAAAATGTAAGGGCTTGTGATCATAGTATTGATATTTTATGCCAACAAAGGTGAATTTATATTAAGAGAGTGAGAAAAATAAAACTTCAAAATTATTATCTGCAATGAATTTTTAAATTAATTAGAGGAGAAATNAAGTCTATTTGGATATTTGAATATTTAAATAAAATATTGTATCTGAGGCTGAAGGATTTTATTGATCCTTAAAACTATGAACAGTGTCCATGGCACATGCGTGCAATATGAATGCAGACTGTGGTGATGGCAGGGACAGTACTGAAACCTGAAAAAGAATCACTAAACATCAAGTGAAGAAGAGAAAAAAACTTAAACCTTACATGACCCAAAAGGACTGCTAAAATAAATGGAATTAATATCCAACATGAATGAAATTAAAAAAAATATTCAAATGATAACAATAAAAATATAAAATTAAAAAAAAAACAAAACAGAAAGAAGAAAGAAGAATTGTTAGAGTCCAATGACCTACACTACATTGAGTTAAAATAGCACTTTCCTACTGACAACAAGGAGTGTTGGTGGAAAAATAAATTTGTTTGCTTTTTGGTAGAGGTAAGGGATTTTTGAACCTGAATTTATTTTTTTTTATTTTCAGTTAAACTACATTCCCCCTCCCCACTTTCAAGTACAACCTGTGACACACTAAGCAATTTATGAATATAAAAGAACAAAGATTGACCATAAAGTATGCTGGAATACTCGTAGCTATTAGTGGATCTTATATAATATGATTATTGAAACACTGTGATAGGACAGGGTTATGCTTGGGAAAAGAAAAAAACAATAGATGAAAAGACTAGGAAAAATGGCAAGGAAATCCTTCCAAAATTCTTTAATCTATTGCACAGAACTTCCAATGACTCTTCAAGCCACAAAAACTGAAACTGTTTTCTCCATCCAAATGTGTTTTAGAAGACAGAATAGCTTATTCTACCTCAGTCTTGTGGCCACAACTGCTATCGACCTGTTTATGAGCTATGGTAATAGCCTGCAGCAACCATAAGCTTGGCTTCCTAAGCGACTCAGATGTTTCAGCTGTCTTTCACCTACTCCAGAGAGTGTATTTGCTGTCCTTTTGGACAGTACCCATGGGTTAACTGTCAGCAGGCAATTTCAACTTCCAAATTCCAGGCCCTTCCTTTCCCTGCTGAGCATTTGTGACTTCAGTTTTTTCACCCTTTTCTACACATCATCCCAGACAACCAGATCTCCATTGAGCTGGAAAGTAGATTGTATGTCTCAAAAAGCTCATTTCATTACAGATCATGGCAGAGTGGCAATTCTCCACTGCTCATAGAAATTTTTTAAACTGAGTTTGCTAGATACCTGCATTATGTTACTGCCAAATGTATCTATAATATCTAAAATAATATCAAAAAGGTAAAATGAATGTCTCCTTCACTAAGACTGTGTACCCTGTGTGAAATTTAAGACTGCAGCAATTTGGTATACAAGTTATAAATCCCTGAAAAGCATGGTTTATGATGAAAACTTTGACAAACCTAACTATAACTGCACAAACACATCACTAGCATGAGAAAAATTGATGTTCTTCCAGTAACAAAATGTGTTACTGCACTTTTAAATTTACATTCTCCATCTGTATAGGGAAGCANAACCCCTCTCCAATAACAAAATCTCTATTTTCTCTTAGAATAATTCCATATATGAAACACTATTAACTTCCCAGTTTATTTAAGGAAATAACTGGTATGTGATCAATAGGATTGTGCACAAGCCTTCTGCTGAGGATTTAAGTAATCTAATGGATTGCCAAGGCTTTGAATTGGCATCGCTGTTAAAAATAATTTTCCTTCTTCTTAAAGTCAAACATGTAGTCTATTTGGCATCCCATTTTTTTTCCCTCTTAATGTTCTAGTCCATGAAGTTGCAAAATTAATCTTTTGATGCAGTTTTTAAGTCTTTCTTTCTATGTAGCAAAACTGTTTTCTCCAGTACAATTTGCAGAGGCAATTTCTTAAAAGAGAAACAGATTTGTACAAGACCTTAGGATGTACATTCAGAAAATTTCTTCTGTGTTTTCCAGTGAGGTTTACATCCTCCAAGTTAAAGCAGTTGCTGTATTTGTAACTTGAAATTCCCATTACTGATTTTATTTTTTTTTTCCCTATTGAGTATATGTTACATATATACAGATTCTGAAGTCTGGAGGCAGCTTCTGCAAAAGCGTTTGTATTGAAGCAGTTAAGTTTGCAAAAGAGAAACAAAAGGCTTTGATTATTCTCTCCTATTAAAAGATTATAATTTTGTTAGTCCAAATTTTCCAGTGGATAAGAAAAGACTGAGGTCATATTTGTGTCTGTACTAGAGGTTTCGCTTCATGGATTTTGCGATGTGGTTATCTAGTTTCCATCCCAAATCTTACCACTAGTATAAAACAAAAATCTGGAAGTTTTTGTCTGAGTCCAAAGTCCACCAGATCTTTTGAGTGCAAATGCTCCCTTTTCTCTTCCATCATTTCTTGTCTCTTTAAAAAGAAAACATGAAAACACCTAAGGACTGAAAGCTTATTAGCTCTCAACACTACTGTGTGTCTGAAGTACTAAAATAATA
Source organism: Scytalopus superciliaris (assembly GCA_013400415.1). Taxonomy (NCBI): domain Eukaryota; kingdom Metazoa; phylum Chordata; class Aves; order Passeriformes; family Rhinocryptidae; genus Scytalopus; species Scytalopus superciliaris. The sequence continues at coordinate 8,214 of VXBX01001856.1, forward strand.
TGCAACCTCAGAGACAACACCAATTTGTTGGTGAGAAAAGTTTGAAGAAGGAATTTCCTGGGTCCTGAAGAACAAGTATTTTATTCCAGAACTAATGATCAACACTTTCTAGGGGCTTTCTGGATTAGGTGCTCTTCATCAAATTCCCATGCTAAAAGTTTTCTGCCCTCTGTCACCTCAGAGGCTCCATAGTGGATGGCCTAACTCCCTGCTATAGCAGTGTCCCCAGCAAGTTGCAGGGTCTTTCAGAGTGCATTTATGCTGCCAGACATCCACTCCCAGGTTCTCCAAACCTGGTCATGATCAAAAGATTGCGGAGACAAAGCTGTTTCCTTCTGCCTCCAAACAGTCACTCTCACCTGAAAGTGAAGCAGCTATTTCAAGACAAACAAGTGGCTTTACTCCTTTCTGTCCAACTTCCAATCTTTTAACAGCATATATTGGACTTAGAAAGCTAGAAACAGGCATATTAAATACTTCTATCATCTGTCATAATGCAGTTGCAAGAAATTTGCATATCTTGCACTGCCATAACAGTTGTAGTCAATGCCTTAGCTTTTAGTACTAAAAGAATAAAAAATACCAATATACCATGGACTTAGTGGCACCTTTTTTTCCCAGACTTTTTGAAGACTCTATTTGCAATTACTAGTACAATGTTAGGAAAAAAAATACATAGGCATTAACACATTGTATTTCAGATATTTAAGTTCTCAAACTTAGATAATTTAATTCAGTGGATTAGATTTAATGCATTATCATTGCCACAGATGAAAGAGGAAAATTAAAAAAAAAATAGAGTCTTGAGCAGAAACCAACATAATTAATAGGACATGACTGATTTTCACAATAACTGTATTCAGTCAGGGCCCCGTTCAAAATTTTATACTTACAGATAGAAAGAAAAGCTTGTAAGGCTGCTTGTACCAGAGAGAGAAAAACAAAAAAAGAAAATATATTGATATCCTGATTTCTGCACTAGGGAATTCATACAGATAAGTTAGTTTTCCCACTGACTACCAGAGCACACTGAATAAGTGATACACAGTCACCAAGGTATTCTTTCTGCCACCACCCAAATGACTTCTCAATAGTTCACTGTATCTCCAGTTACAATCTTGCTTTGGCATGCATCGGATCATATATTAATACCTGAGTGATATGTATTACTGGAGTCAATACTACATTTTCTACAGCTGCCAATGGCATTATGAAGTATTCAGTACAATATGCACATGTGATTGTTCCACTTTCTAAAGTTTTCATATCTTATTTAGCAAATACAAACATGATAATTGTTCAAGAGTGTAAAATGCCTGTCAACAGAACCACACTTCTAAATTACAACTTACCTCTATTGTTTGCAATAACAAGCAATGTTGACCATCTCTTGACACAAAACTTCCATTTGAACATTCCATTTCTAACATGCTTAGATCATGTTAACATTTCTGTCATGAATAAATGTGTAACAATATTGTCACTCTAAGAGCTAAATTCTTCGTTAGAGAAATAGCTGTCCTCTGCTTTCAGAAGCCCTAAAAGCTTAACAAAAAGAAGTTTCTACTTTTACCTCTATATAAGACACACAACTAAGAGCAGTATCCATCCTTATTCATCAAGATAATGATTAACTATACGTCTTGACCTCATTCATCCAGAAATTTTCCAGTAATAAGGGTAAATATATGGACTGAAAAGATTCTGTCAAATAGAAACATAAATCACCCCCTTGGAAAGAAATGAAAATAAAAATATGAATAGCATTTTTATTTAAATACTGTAACTAAGATGCATTGTTAGATTGTGCTTTTGGCTTTTTTTGAGACATTATTTCCTTCTTTCTTAGTATCTCTTGCTAAATACTTAAAATGTATGAAAATTAGGAGAAAAAAGATTACACTATGTTGTAAAACAGTCCAGGGGTGTCAGTGAATTGATAGACATAAAAAGAACATCAGTTTTCTAGAAAATGTATCTATTTAATAAAGGATACACTACCTGCAGTAGCCCTGCTTTGTATGGAAAGGACACACAGAGGTGATGACCTTTTAAAGCTATAATCTTTATTTTTTGCTAAATTACCATATTTTAAGATATTTTTTGATGTCATAAGAGAAAGAAATGGACAGAGGAATGACTTCAATTACTGATTTTTTTTTTTTAATCCTTTTAATGTGAATGCTTTAAGTATATATATTTTTTTTTTTCTGTAAACCACAGGTACTATGCCATCTCTTAAGGAGCTTCCTAGATACAGTTTTTGTTGCTTTAGGTTATTTAACATTTACAGATGCCAAGAATTTTAAGTTAGACAGGATAAACTTATTACAGGGGTCTTGCTTTGTGCAAGCATGCAGTAGCATCTCTCTCTCCTCACACAGAGCTGAGTGAGACATGCTATGAAATTTAATTTTTGTTTTCCACCCAGGAGCCTATTCCTAGTGGATTTAGGCATCACTGTGCTCTTAAACTCTTTAAAAATAAAAAAAACCCTTAAATATGAACTCCAGAATGTATGGTCTCCTCAGCTCTCTATTTCATTCTTTCTGTATCTTCACTTGGAATTCAACTATGTACAATGCAATGAAATAATAAAATCACAAAATCATACAATAGCCTGGATTGTAAGGGACTTTGAAGATCATATTGCTCTAACTCCCCTGCCAGGGGCAGAAACAACACCCACAACTTCTGTTGGAAACCTGTGCCAGTGTCTCAATACCTTCACGGTAAATAATTTCTTCTTAATATCTAATTTAAATCTACTGTATTTAAACTTAAAGCCATTCCCCCTTGTCCTATCACTATGTGCCATTGTAAAAAGCCCCTCTCTAGCTCTTCTGTAGTTCCCTTTAGGTACTGGAAGGCTCCTATAGGGTCTTGACAGAGCCTCTTCTCTTCTCTTTGCTGCACAACCCCAACTCTCTCAGCCATATGTAATAGCCTCAATTTTTGTAATTTTTAGCTCATGCATAAGATGTCTGTAGAAATTAAATACAACTTGCCTCCCTTCAGCTGATTTGTTACCTAGTTATGTCTTTATCTATTTTTGATATTAACTTTCATAATTTTTATTATTAGCATTATGATGCACCTGATTGTTCCACCAAAAAGTGGAAGATCATTGAGCTAGGATAAGTACAGACTCACAGGAGAGGACTAGTGTACTGGTTCCAGCCAGGATAGGGTTAATTTCTGCAGCAGACAGGAGAGGGCATGGCTAGGACCCGGGGTTTATTCTATACCACATCACCTCATTTTCCAAGGGAAAGGGAACGGTTCACTTCCAGGTCAGAGCAGCATGGTGGAGGAAGTGGTATTGTCAAGGGTGTTCTCCATGATGTGAGCAATAACACTTCTTTTCTACACTCTGTCATTAATACTGTTGCTTCTCATTTTCTTATCTCATTGCTGTTTCCAGTAAATCGTTCTTATGCCAACCTGTGATCTTTACCTTTTGTGCCTCTGAGGAGGAGGGAGACAGGGAGGGGAGGGGAAAAGGAAGAGAAAGGGGTAGGGGAAGGGGAGGTGAGAAAGTAGTGCTTGCTTTGAAATGTTTCAGTGTGAACACTAACTTAGAGAATATTATTTCTAAATAATGACAACTGTGAAATGAAACTTTGGCTGAAGTTATTTGGCATTAGTTATTAATTTGAGAAATAAGGGGACTAGGCAAATTCAATACTGAGGTTCCATAAATATTTTCTGCATAATTTCTTTTGCCTCTTCTAAGGGTTTACCTATTTCTAATTTCCATCAGTTCTTACAGAAAGTAAGTGGTGTGTTATACATTAAATCACTTCTCAATGTAAATGTTTCATGACAAGTTTATTAGTTTCTTAATAGATTTGAGGAACTTGAATAGTTGCCAGTTTGAGAAAGTTGAATTAGTAAGCTGCAATATTGAGCAGACAAATTCTACTGTTGAATACACTGTTTGTTTAAATTCACAAAGAATATTTTCTGCTATCAGACACTGGCTATTTTGCAGTATTTGTGAAATCAATAATTTTTATATAAAAATTTAATTGATTCAATATTTCCCTATTATCCCCCTGTAAAAGTAAAATGAGAAGCTCCTAATAAATGTTTTGAATTTTTTAAATAAGATTTTAAACTAAACTTATCCCAAGACAATAATAATAATAATGATAAAACTTTATATGATCTTTAATTTCTATGGCAGCTATTTTAAGTCATTAGATTTTAAATCGTGTAGTATACCTCTTACATAATGCCTGCACATAATTTTATTTATTTATTTATT